>PNEQ01017151.1:0-20866 GCA_003012365.1 Medauroidea extradentata | reverse complement strand
GGCACTTTCCTACCAATGGATGGTCGTTTTCTGGGTCCGAGGCACATATTGCGTCCACTCGACGTCGCGGGGGCGGCGTCTAGGCGCCGCTACCTCGTCGCGCACGTGGGCGGGTGCGTTCCAATATGCACAAGCCGCCAGGCTTGATGCGCACGACGGGCTCAGATCAGGGGAGGTCAGGGACGACCCGCGTCAATGTGTTTATCAGAAACCGATATTCATTACATAACGGACAAACTGAATGACGCAATTCGCTTTCAAGCGACGAAAACCTACCTCTGGTGCCATCTGTCGGTGGAACTTTAAACTACCTCTGTGGCGCAAAGAGTTAGCGGCGTCTGCCAACGATAATCGACTCCGTAGCGTCGCTTTCTACTGCCGCAAATTAAATATAAATGTACAGTCAGCAGGTACGTCAGTAAGAACTTAAATAAATATTTTTCAGTATATTAAATACAGAGAGGCCGTTTGCAATTGATGTTGTTTCACTAATGCTGTGTTCAAATAAGAAAATTCGTGGAACTACATGCAGTTATTCGCTACCAACCATACAAACAATAATGTAACTGTTGTTAATGTTGACTTATATGCAGTAACGGCTAGTGATTTTTTTCAAAGGTTAAATATTTAGTGCTCACTTTATTCCGAATGGCCTATATATATATATATATATATATATATATATATATATATATATATATATATATATATATATATATATATATATATATATATATATATATATATATATATAAGCCTCAAATTAGTTTCTACCCTTAGGCCGGTCATATCAAGTTTATATGCATATACCTATGTATGCACCGCATGATAAAATCCTTTAGAAACAGGCAATTTTTGCACAAATTGCACTGAAAATATTGCAGTTAGCACTGGTATGTTTGTTTTCTTGTTCGAATTTGATTAAAGTAACATTTTCTGCAAAAATATAATTGGATAAATAAGGGGGCAGGGGGAATAGAGCAGAGAGGCAGAACGGGATGCCCGAAAAATATAGCTAAAAATAGGTGAGCTGTGTGTGCGTCCGTGAATATTTACGCAAAAAAAAAAAAAAGCACCTTGCGACAGGAAAATAAGGAGGGGATGTAAAATGAAGTATGAAAATTTTTTTAGTTAAAACATTTGACTTTTCAAGTTTCTAAAAGGACATGAATGGCCCTTTACATCATCTTGTACAATTTAGCATTTTTAAAAAAATGATTCAATATGTTGTTAAAAGTTTAAAATTAATAGCAGGTGAAGTCTTACGTGCTCACCTAGTTTTAAAAAATTGCAATGTACTATAGGTACAATTTTCTGCACCATTTATGAAACTGTGAATTTTTAAAATGTTCAATTTACTGTGCAGTACCTAGTACTGTTTTTTTTCCTTCTACAAAATGGTCCATAAGTCTCCAGGACATCGAATATTATGGCAACAAAATTAAAAGTCATGAAATCACTTGTCAATGTCAGATGTTATCAATCACAATATTTAACTGTCATACACAGAATAAAGCCCAGAATACCTTAATTGCAATCTAGGCAATGTAAAATACTTTTTCTGTAATATGAATTCTATATGAAACATTCTATGTATATGTGGACAATTTTTTTTAATTTTTGCCTTTCATTAGATATATTGTACCTGTCCTGATAGTTAATTATTCTAAAGAAAACAATACTTTTATGAAATTTGAGAATTTTTTTAATATCAGCAATGTCATCCAACTTTTTTCTGCACAGGGAATTGTGCCAGGACGATGACATACTATAGAGAGGCTGGTTTTCTCCAACTTTCCAGCCATCTCATAGCTACAGATGCTCCAAATACACCACCTCAAGTTACCAGTCAATGGCTCTCGAAGAACTTCGACGGTTTTTCTTTTGCACCAAATAAATTAGGTTTGTAGTACATGTAGACACAGGACATGATACTTACCCAGCCATATAAACTGTGTAATAATGGAAAGAAAATACACAATTTTTTACTAAACGTACGGTAATCATAGTTAACTTTCAACTACGAAACCGCAACCAGGTTAAATACAGTTTATGTATGAATATTAAATTCTACAATTACTACTGGCTCTTTGCAAACATTGACCCATTTATATCTTAATATGAATAGCACACTTTCTTTACAAACTGTAAATGCCAGCGATATTCCATAAACATGCACAAACAGATTATAGAAAAGGTACAAGTAAAAAGAAATGAAACAAGTTCACACTGCTTTGTTTAGATGTGTTTGCTATGGCAAGTATTTAAATACTGAATTTATAATGTAAAAGATGGTAACTGCCATTTCAAAAAAATCTTTCCCATACCTATATGAAAGCCACAAGTGCAGAAAGTTACTTGCAATAAATACTAAGTAATGAATGTTAACATAAAATAAATTTTTAACTCACAGCTGAAATGTACAAGAAATAAAAATTACGTAAAAACATCCCAAGTCACCCATTTATATGGCATAGAAAACTTACCTAGCATAAATAAAAGAGCAGCTGGACACCAGTGATTCTCTAACTGCAGAATTTACCTTAACACTGTACAGTGCTAAGTAATTTATCAAGGGATATGAATACATCGTATTATTCACAAAATATCTACAATTGTAATAAAGAATGCAAGAAATTCAGTTGCACTGCCACTTGCACTCTCAATGTTGTCAGTGTGTCACAGTTGCTTGTTTCCCACAAAGGTGAACCCTGTACAAGGTTTGAGTCCCAGCTGGGTTCTCCCACACATTTTCACAAATAAGAACATTCCATATAATTTAATTTGCAGGCATGTTCTTCAGGGAGCTATAGTTCCCTCTATGAGTTTGCATAGCTTCTAAACAAATATACTACCGTATATTTAACTTAAAATTTGTGAAACAAAAAATTAAAAAATGCATAGATGCCTTAATCAAAGACATTCAGTATTACAAAATTATATTGACTGGAAAATCTTTACATACATTGTGTTTTTTTTAAGCAAAAAGCTTAAATCTCTTTGCTCTTATATAAATCACACTATATTGCTGCAAGTACCTAGTGTAAACTTCATAGTGACATTTTTCAAAAACACGACGGAAACCATTAACTGAAATGGTAAGAGTTCGCCAGTATATAAAAAAAGGTTAAGGGATTTGAAAAATAACAAATTTATTTTAAGAACTTCTGTAAGCAGCATTCTGAATGAAAATTGCTATTACTACATACTTTAATAAGCGTAAAATTTATCAAGGAATTATTGAATGAATGAGCTGGGCACGTCATGTTGATGAGCAACTTAATACTGTAGTGCTTCCAAAACGAGTGTGCACATTATTACAATTCAAACATGCATTCATAACAAAAAAAAGTTAATTAATAAACTGACCAAATAACTTTTTATGCTGTAGGACTATATTGGATTTCACTTTAGTTTGTGAGCAGCCTTTAGCCCATTTTGTCACTGTGATAAGTTTTGTGCAAGCAGCGTTTCCTAAATGTTTCTGTTAACTTTACCAGACTATAAAAATTATTAGATAATTCTACTTTAATTAGGTTATTGCTTTTCTTTAAGAGATGGTTTAAAAAGGTGGAATTTATCTTCAAACACAATATTAATTACAAAAAGAACACAGCACCTTCCAAGTTAACCACAAAAAGTAAAGTATCGTGATGTTACGATATAGGCTACGGGATTTGATGATAAGAGGTGAAGTGTTAGTGCTACCACCCATAACAGTTTGAACATGGACCAAATGAAAGAGTAGTAACTCTGTGTCACCTGCAAGCAGTAAAGCAAATGAGAAAATTGAGGAATATGCTTGCCATGTGAATCAAAACACAGACCCACCACATCCAGTAAATGTAGGGTTTATTAAAATAATAAAGCTGTAGCTTTGTACAATAAGGGAACAAATAATGGACTCAAAGGAAGAAAAGTTCACAGCCTGCTATTGTTGGTTTCAGAACTTTGTATAATTTCCATAACATAAAAATTGCAGGCAGATTGGCTCAGTACAGTAGGCTACATATAATGCTGTCTTCAGAAATGGTTTCTTGAGCTGCCGTTAGTTGTAACAGAAGTGTCCCCTCACCGTGAACTAGAAAACGCACCAGGATGGGTCCCTGCAACACATTGTCCATTTGCTTAGAATATGGAACAAAATTTTTACTTAGACATGATGTTTCAAAATGTGTTCTACAACAGCCATACTGCCATACTGTATACAAGTGGAAAAAAATCTTTGTCACAAAATTTATTTCTACTACTGACTGCACTGACCAATGGGTCATCTACATTGGAAATTCTGCAGTCATGATTGGTAGAGTATAAATTAAGCATTTTTGAAAGGCTGTATGCATAAACCAAATAACATATACTACAGTATATACTTTATAGCCTCAAAAAACAAGAACATGAAATGTACCATTTTTAACTATTTCAAATACTCAACATTTTTGATACCGGTATGCTATTTTTTAGCATATTGTGCAAATAGCTACAATGTTACTATGTTGTATTCTTACCAGAAAATTGAACAATTTAAATATGTACAGTAGATAGGTTATGTTCCTTCTGGCACATAGGCTGCAGGCTGCGGATATGAGGATTCGCGACCGCCATCTTGTTTCCGGACGCCATCTTGTTTCTGGCCACCATCTGTTTCCGGCCACAATCTTGTTTCCGGCCGCAATCTTGGATTACATCACTTTCAAAATTTTCAAAAATTTCCAAAAATTCTAAAAAAAATTCTAAAAATAATTTTTAAACCATCCGCCATCTTGGAATGAATTCCCCCACCCTAAAATTCCCCCTCCCCGTCAAAATAATATATTATTATATTTAGTTCTAGGAATGGCCACCAGAGGCGCTACTTTGAGTCGCCATTTTTATTTCCTATTTACTCACTTGATTCTACTCCACACATATACATATACATTTTAGGGCGATGAGTAATGTACCATAGGCGGGACTCTTGCCCCTATCACCAATATTATTATTTTTTATTTTTATGCATGCCTACAGGCAGCGAGATTGACAAGTCTTGACAAGTATTATATATCATCACCATCAATCATACTCATTTCATTATTTAAACATTTTATAGTAATTATAATGTAATTGTGTTCTATGTAATCACTGATTAAGTGTACAAGGACTGTTGCATCTGATGCTCTTTAAGAAAAAGTTATGACAGGCGAATAATGTCTCTCAAGACATGCACTGTAAGTTTTAAAAATCTAATTTATTTAAAATCTTAAAACACTATATACACTATACACAATATACACAGTACACTATTATTCTTGAGACGACTAGGCAGGTCCTCGCCTCGCCAATGTCTGGAGGAGAAGAGTTTAGTCCTGGAAGCGAGTGGTGGCGGTGTGGAGGATCTCTGCCATAACATGCTGAGCCAGTAGCTGGTGCTGCAGCTCCAGGATTTCTTCATGCTGGCCCCGAACCTGGGCTCACAGCACACAGGGCTCTCGCCACACTTCCTCCCCAGCATTCTCATCTTCCTCCTGCTCTTCCTGTTCACTATCGCTGTACACTTCGTCCAAGTCCTTGGTTCACACACGATGGAAGAGCTCATTGTTGAACACAGATTGTACTCACTGCCTTCATTCTCAAGGGTATAACCTCGACCTTGGAGACACCCATCACGGTAGCCCTGTAGTGTTGTCCTCTTCATCGCTCCACAGCAATGGTAGAGATGGATGCACTGGTGTAGCCGATCTACGAAGTGACGACCTGCTTCGGTCGCACCCAATAAGAATGAGTGGTGGTGCTGGAGTATTTTCCTCCTTATAAGTTGAATTATATCATCAAATGCTTCGGCGTCTTCTTCTTGCAAGACACGAAACACTTCCTGCTAACTCGACAAGACAATATGAACTGGTAGAAGTGTGAACACCTGCTAGCCTCCCTGCACGCATCCTCTCTTCGCACACCGGACAGGTCTCTACGAGCGCGGAGCATGACTCAACCAGGTCTGCGGCCGCACATGGAACAGTCCAGCTCCAGCGCCTCGCGAGGGAGAGATGACGAAACTGCCCGCCTTACCCCCGACTAGATCATCGCCTCGAGTTCCAACACGCTCAGAGTACATGTGCGCAATCATCACAGACTGCCTTCCAGGCGCACTCAGTAGCAATTTTATACCATTACCAGTAAAAGAACTTATGCTTTTAAATAATAACACAAAAATTTAATTTTAAGCAATTATATTTATTTATTCCTTCATACATAATTCACTTTATTTATACATAATGTCTGACTGGTGAATCCAACTGTTGTGGCTTGCATCGAACCCCAGCCATCGCACAAGAACTTTATTTCCTTTCTTCTTCAATACCTTCTCGGCCAAATACATGTTTGGATACTTGCTTGGTAACTTGAATTTCTTTGCCGTAAAAGACTCCTCGAATAACCTTACCTTCCACATCTTCTCGGTAGTAGGTCCTTGGTTCATAGTGACGAATCTTGACCACTTTAAATATTTCAGTGCTCCAGTTTGGTGTGTAGCCTTTAGTAAATGTTCCCTTCACTCGCGATATCCTTACATAGTCTCCAACATTTGCTTTAGGTTTGTGCATGTCCAGTTGCTTCTCATTTAGATAAACAGTGTGCAGTAAAGAGTTGTCCTTGACATCCGCAGGCTTCATGTTCGTGGTCCTATGTACTTTATGATTATATATTGACACAAGCTTGGGTAATATATCCATCCACTTACAGCTTCCTTGTGCTCAAAAATTTTCCACATTTCATTCTTCAAAGTACGATTAAAAGGTTCCACGATACTAGCCTTAAGATCACTAGGTATTTTATGTTTAAACATCAAGGCTTGGAAATTAAAATTGTAGAATTCTTTGCAGAGGTCAGTACGTAAATTCTTGCTCAGACCTCTATCTTGCAAAACAATGTTAATCGTATTTGTTTTATCCCCACCACTCTTAGTTTTTACAGGCACAGCCCACGCATATTTACTGTAGCAGTCAAGAGCTGCCAGAAGGTACTTGTAAACTTAATTCTTGCTAGCATAAGGAATCATTTCAACCGTGTCTGCTTGATACAAGTCCTTCAAAGCAAACATCCACACTATACTTCGAGACCAGTTTCACCCTATAGGCTAGTGAAGCTCCCCAGCAATGTTTTGACGACTCATTCTAAGTATCCGTCTTCACCCAATTGTTCAATAATGCTAGATGTGTCATTTGTATGTGAATTATTTCCAGTCTGCTGAGAGGCAACTAGTATACGTCTGTCTACAATTTCGTTAACATAAATCCAGTAAACATATTCTGGAAGTCTCCCATCTTCCGTAGATCGAGACCAGAACCTATGTATGACCCACACAACTGTGCATTCTCATCACACTCCGCATGTACCGCAATTTGCTCCTCACTCAACTATGCATTCTTCTCACGCTCCTCAAACAACTATGTATATTCCACATGCTCCTCAATCAGCTCCTCACACAACTATACATGCTCCTCAAACAAATATGCATATTCCACATGCTTTGCAGTTAGCTCCTCATGCTCCTCAATCAGCTCCTCACACAACTGTATGTCCTCCTCACACAACTATGCATTCTCCTCACATGCCTTAACTCCCATTTACTTATGCTGAGCATGGCTCCACACATGCTCCTCACGCTCCTCTTATGTCTCCTCATGCTCCTCACATTTCTCCTCATGCTCCTCCTCACATCTCCATATCCTCCACACATAGTTCCATCCTCTCTGCATACCTCACACCATCCATCCACAAATTCTGTGTGCTCCGACCTCCTTGAGGGCCACCATATTTCCACACACATCATACTTTTACAATGACTTATAATTTTCATACCTTGTGTAAGAGGATTAATACTATTTTTATACTATGACTAAGGTATCCTTTGCTTCCGCTTATTATAGATAAACTTTCAAGACACAGGACCTGAATTGAATTAACCATTTTCAGCCTACCATTACCTGAGACAAACCATCACAGCATGACTTAATTTAACACGATGTAATCCACCCCCACACCATGTTAAGCACTTAACATACCGTAGGAAGTTAATTATCAATGTTCCCATCTTTCTACATTAAATTTCACTACACCAGCACTATATTTTAATTTGTTATAGTAAATTTTTATTCATTTACACACATGCATTATCAAACCATCATATCAATCAGCTATCATTATATTTCAGAAGCTCCTCAGAACACAACTCAACCCCCCAGATCAGTTTTACCTTAACATGCCTTTACATGCCTCACAAACCATCAGCGATCCTGATATCAATTACGATTTATGAACATTCAGACATCTTCCACAACCATAATTCAAGTATACACCAACCTAAATCTAGCAGTTATATATTTCAAACGTTCAGTATCACGAAACATACCAACCAACCCATCTATTGTACTTTCATTACCGAAATTTTACCAGTCAGTTCAAGGAGGTAGGATACCATTCAATATCCACAAGAGCATGGCAGCAGACAATTTCTACAGCTATAGTCTACATAAAGAGACAAACATAATTGCCATCTAACAACTGAGTTAACTACTCCCTACCAATGAAACAACTATATAAACCACAATTTTATTCATCACATCAGTACTCCTAGTATAAGCATACATACCACCCATTATATTTACCTTAAGAACACAACGACAAAGAGTAAAAGCAAATCCAAAAAGATAAAACCAAACTACATACATATCACCCATACCAAAACAAAACTTACATACACTAATGAAACCCCTAAGGCATTTCATATCTCAGACAAAAATTCCACCATGAAGTACAAGCCATACATAAAAAAAAATTATCATTTCAAAACCGAACACCATTATAATCAAAATAAACTCATTAACTACAAAATTAACTACAGACACAAACACTCAAAATACAAGCAATGTAAAACCTGTATAAGAACTTCTCCCTACGCATCGCACATAGCACCACAGGCGCCGTAGGCACCACACATATCACCTCAGGTACCGCACATATCACCGCATATAGCACCACAGTCACCACACATAGCACTGCAAGTTGGTGGTAATATACATATCGAAATGCAAGAAGTTAGTTTACCCATGCATGTTACTACCGAAGATGAAGTCACCTCTCACGAATCAAGACATGGTCCCCTCCACACATAAAAATGCATGCATTTCCACAGGCACCACTATTTGTACTGCAGACACAATCATCATCATCTTACCATCCATATCTTCCAACTACCAGAAGCACATACACTGAAGGCATTGGAAATGTCCCTCTCCCTATACAAAAAACTCTACACCCCTTTAAACATATCACCATATGTACGCAGCTCCGCACATAGCTACACATCAGCCCCACAACTGCATACACATCTGTCTTCAGTTTATACATGCTCACACTTCAACACATGTTAACCCTTCCTCAGAGGCTACCCATGAGAAGCATATTTAGATGTGAATTATAAATAGTAGCGGTGAAACCAACAATTGACAAGCTGAGGCTCCAACCATGATGCTATAATATAGCTCGCTGGACACTTCTCTCATGCTGACCCTTCAATAGAATGAAGGGTATGTACCTTTGCTGTGTCGAGGATCCTCCATACATCCAAACGGGGACCAATCCCTCTCTTGATGCTGGAGTCATTCTGAGATTAGACATGATGAACTATCAATCTCCTCCTCAAAGCTGCCGTCATCCTCTCTCTCACCTTATCCATCAGGGAAGGTAGCCTTCTCGTCATCGTCGTCCTCCTCTCTTTCACCACAGACACTAAAGGTGCCACAACGATGACAGGATGCTCTATTGTTGGCCTTTTTTTTTTTTGTAGGGAGTCCTGGAGAAGACAGCAGGTTACTTAGCTGACTCAATAAATCCAAACATCATTACCTCATACTCATCTTCACATGTGTGCTGATGTAGACGAATCAGCAGTGGTGGTGGTGGTAGTAGTAGTGATGAGACTGTTGTTTCTTGGGAAGTCCTTGCAATGACAGTATTGTACAGTTCGTCGAGCATTTCTTCGAAGCTGCTGTCCCACACCCATGTATTACACTCAACCTCCTACTACAAACCGAAGCCTCCTCCTCCTCACAGTTCTTCTCCAAGCTGGCTGCAACAGCTTCCTCAACATCATAAGCATTATAAATTGGTATATTTCTCGTCTTAAAAGGTCTCTGGTCTTCTTCCTCCTCATGTGGCTCCAGCTTGCCAAACAAATATTCAAGCCACATATTAAATTTTATAGGAACGCATGAATTGACCTTATATGTTTGTTAGCATGTACCAGCATGTCGACAGCAGTATGAAGGCATACTCGAATGTTCTCCGTGACTAAAGTGTTTCAGATATGTGTTATAGCAGCCTACAAGACACATATCATCTGTGTTTTATATGTTGTATGGCAGGTCGCAACGCAAATAATCCAATAAAGAAAAATGCTATCTTACACTTCTAGTAGTTACTTGAGATGAGTGGCGTGGGTTTCATCGAGGTAGCTATCGTAGTGTGATGGATATAATAGTCACCATTGTAATATCTGTGACTAGTTTTCACACGCGAAGATTATGTGAAAGTGAATGCTAACATATTGTGTAAAGGAAATGTTTCTCGCTCATTGCGGAGGAACTGCAGGTACTGAGACAAGCTGTTTACTACAGCCTGTGGTCTTTGCATCCATGTAGAAAGTTGTTGTGTTTTCGCATTGCTTACAAGCCTTATCTGGTTTAATTTTTGTTGTTCGTATGTAACTTCAATATGGTAATTGAGACAGTGAGGATGTGTGACTAATGTTAGTTTTGGATATCATGGAGGGCCGTGAGTAGTTTTTGTATTGCTGACATAATTTTAGACTCCATGGTTAGTGCTGTGTATACACATGCTTAGATGGAATACTGTATTGGTAGGATGATTACAATATATAACATAAAATGTCCTAGTGGTTATGACCTTTTGTACTTGTCTGTGTGGATGATTCGCTCTCGGAATGGTTCAAATGGGTGATGTCGGCTGTCTTCCCGCAAGAATTATTTTTACAGCTTGTATGATAGTATAGACTGAGTGTGTCTTCTGAACGTTTTGAAATGAATGTTAATAGTATGATGGTTGATGTGATATGTTCGGTCTCTGTGACAGATTCGTACGTAGTGTTAGCAGGTGCCTGTGAGGCAGGTGGCTGCCTCAGCCAGTTGTGTATGGCTTGTGCATTGGGGTGACTACCAATCCTCCTTGCAGTCTATTACGATTTTCGGTATATGGGCTGTTGAGCTGGCTGCGACATGTATGACGAGGAGAATATTACTATCCACCCTGTTTGAAATGTGTTTATTGATACATACATATTTTTTATGTAGCCTCGACACAATTACTGTGGTATTAGAAGAGCTACATGGGGAACCTGTGAAGGGAATCGAACAGAGCCTGTAGGAACCAGTTAGGACCCACTCAGGTAGAGCACAGAATTATCCTATGCCTCAAGGAATCGGTTGATTATGTGTGCGAGATCATAGTGTATAATATTTTCCAACTGAGCGTACAAAGTGACTTAGAGAATGAGTCGTCACAAGCAAATATGTCAATTATAGTGATAAAATAGTTATGCTATTTTTTATTTATACTTTCAAGTTTGAGGTACGTCATAAGATCATCATGTGGGTCTCTGCAAAATATTCTATATTCAGTTAGTTTAGGCCTTGATGCCAAAACATAAAACAACCACTACTTTACCTATAGTGTCATGAAGACCAGTATCATGGAACAATTTAATTGTGCTTTGTAGATTGAAAAGTGGGTCAAAAATATTCAGCACTAGGAAGCTACAAGTCGGTGAATATATTACTCAAGCTTCTGTCAAAATAAAATCACAAAGTACATCGGGGCACGAACATTAAGCCTGTGGATGACAAGGGCAGCACTTTACTACAAACACATTTTATAAAAATGAGAAGAAACTGGGCCTGCACAAACCTAAAGTAACAGTTAGATACTATGTCTGGATGCTGTGAATTAAGGAAACAAATACTAGAGACTAGCCCATCAAACTTAAGGACTTAAATATTTAAAGAGGTCAAGTTTCGTCAGTAAAGACCTAGGGCTTACTACATTGATGGCATGGAAGGCAAAGGTATTCAAGGAGGTTTCTGCAGTGAAGAAATTAAAGTTACCAAGTATCCAAACACATATTCAGTCGAGAAAGTTTTGAAGAGTAAAGGAAATAAAGTATTAGTATGTTGGCTTGGGTTCGATGTAAGACATAACAGATGGATTTGCAAATAGATCATTACATTTAATTAATGTATAGTACTCTTCCATATGTATAAAGGAATTAATAAATATATTTTTTAACTGAATTTTATTACAATTATTAATAAGAAATGGTCTTTTACTGGGAATGGTAGGTCTGTGATGACTGTGTACACTAACTTTGAACATGTTATGGCATGTAACTGTATTCGTCATCGTGCCTGCAGGTTGCTGGACTGCCCCTGGTGTCTGATGATCTGGGACATTAAGCTCGAAGATGGGCAACTCTCGCACTTTGCTGCAACCCTTGAGAACATGCTCACCCCTACCCTCCAGGTAGTGGCTAGCTCGCACGTGAAGGCCTGCGTGTCACTAGGATGACTTGATGGCACCTGTGGTCGGTCCTGAGGTGCTGACATAGAATTACGAACACTTGAAGGGAGGAGGATGGGCCTGCAACATGCTGGTTGGAGAGTAGGCGATGCATATTGGGAGACTAGCAAGGAGTAGTCTCTCCTGGGCTCTTGGGGCTTCGGTTTGCAGTAGGAGGTTGAGTGTAATACATGTGTGTGGGACAGCAGCTTCGAAGTAATGCTCGACGAACTGTACAATACTGTCATTGCAAGGACTTCCCAAGAAACAACAGTCTCATCACTACTACTACCACCACCACCACTGCTGATTCGTCTACATCAGCACACCTGTGAAGATGAGTATGAGGTAATGATGTTTGGATTTATTGAGTCAGCTAAGTAACCTGCTGTCTTCTCCAGGACTCCCTACAAAAAAAAGGCCAACAATAGAGCATCCTGTCATCGTTGTGGCACCTTTAGTGTCTGTGGTGAAAGAGAGGAGGACGACGATGACGAGAAGGCTACCTTCCCTGATGGATAAGTTGAGAGAGAGGATGACGGCAGCAATGAGGAGGAGATTGCTAGTTCATCATGTCTAATCTCAGAATGACTCCAGCATCAAGAGAGGGATTGGTCCCCGTTTGGATATATGGAGGATCCTCGACACAGCAAAGGTACATACCCTTCATTCTATTGAAGGGTCAGCATGAGAGAAGTGTCCAGCGAGCTATATTATAGCATCATGGTTGGAGCCTCAGCTTGTCAATTGTTGGTTTCACCGCTACTATTTATAATTCACATCTAAATGTGCTTCTCATGGGTAGCCTCTGAGGAAGGGTTAACATGTGTTGAAGTGTGAGCATGTATAAACTGAAGACAGATGTGTATGCAGTTGTGGGGCTGATGTGTAGCTATGTGCGGAGCTGCGTACATATGGTGATATGTTTAAAGGGGTGTAGAGTTTTTTGTATAGGGAGAGGGACATTTCCAATGCCTTCAGTGTATGTGCTTCTGGTAGTTGGAAGATATGGATGGTAAGATGATGATGATTGTGTCTGCAGTACAAATAGTGGTGCCTGTGGAAATGCATGCATTTTTATGTGTGGAGGGGACCATGTCTGGATTCGTGAGAGGTGACTTCATCTTCGGTAGTAACGTGTATGGGTAAACTAACTTCTTGCTTTTCTATATGTATATTACCACCAACTTGCAGTGCTATGTGTGGTGACTGTGGTGCTATATGCGGTGATATGTGCAGTATCTGAGGTGATATGTGCGGTGCCTACGGCGCCTGTGGTGCTAGGGTGCGATGCGTAGGGAGAAGTTCTTATACAGGTTTTACATTGCTTGTATTTTGAGTGTTTGTGTCTGTAGTTAATTTTGTGGTTAATGAGTTTATTTTGATTATAATGGTGTTCGGTTTTGAAATGATAATTTTTTTTTTATGTATGGCTTGTACTTCATGGTGGAATTTTTGTCTGCGATATGAAATGCCTTAGGGGTTTCATTAGTGTATGTAAGTTTTGTTTTGGTGATGGGTGATATGTATGTAGTTTGGTTTTATCTTTTTGGATTTGCTTTTACTCTTTGTCGTTGTGTTCTTAAGGTAAATATAATGGATGGTATGTATGCTTATACTAGGAGTACTGATGTGATGAATAAAATTGTGGTTTATATAGTTGTTTCATTGGTAGGGAGTAGTTAACTCAGTTGTTAGATGGCAATTATGTTTGTCTCTTTATGTAGACTATAGCTGTAGAAATTGTCTGCTGCCATGCTCTTGTGGATATTGAATGGTATCCTACCTCCTTGAACTGACTGGTAAAATTTCGGTAATGAAAGTACAATAGATGGGTTGGTTGGTATGTTTCGTGATACTGAACGTTTGAAATATATAACTGCTAGATTTAGGTTGGTGTATACTTGAATTATGGTCGTGGAAGATGTCTGAATGTTCATAAATCGTAAATGATATCAGGATCGCTGATGGTTTGTGAGGCATGTAAAGGCATGTTAAGGTAAAACTGATCTGGGGGGTTGAGTTGTGTTCTGAGGAGCTTCTGAAATATAATGATAGCTGATTGATATGATGGTTTGATAATGCATGTGTGTAAATGAATAAAAATTTACTATAACAAATTAAAATATAGTGCTGGTGTAGTGAAATTTAATGTAGAAAGATGGGAACATTGATAATTAACTTCCTACGGTATGTTAAGTACTTAACATGGTGTGGGGGTGGATTACATCGTGTTAAATTAAGTCATGCTGTGATGGTTTGTCTCAGGTAATGGTAGGCTGGAAATGGTTAATTCAATTCAGGTCCTGTGTCTTGAAAGTTTATCTATAATAAGCGGAAGCAAAGGATACCTTAGTCGTAGTATAAAAATAATATTAATCCTGTTACACAAGGTATGAAAATTATAAGTCATTGTAAAAGTCTGATGTGTGTGGAAATATGGTGGCCCTCAAGGAGGTCGGAGCACACAGAATTTGTGGATGGATGGTGTGAGGTATGCAGAGAGGATGGAACTATGTGTGGAGGATATGGAGATGTGAGGAGGAGCATGAGGAGAAATGTGAGGAGCATGAGGAGACATAAGAGGAGCATGAGGAGCATGTGTGGAGCCATGCTCAGCATAAGTAAATGGGAGTTAAGGCATGTGAGGAGAATGCATAGTTGTGTGAGGAGGACATACAGTTGTGTGAGGAGCTGATTGAAGAGCATGAGGAGCTAACTGCAATGCATGAGGAATATGCATATTTGTTTGAGGAGCATGTATGGTTGTGTGAGGAGCTGATTGAGGAGCATGTGGAATATACATAGTTGTTTGAGGAGCGTGAGGAGAATGCATAGTTGAGTGAGGAGCAAATTGTGGAACATGCGGAGTGTGATGAGAATGCACAGTTGTGTGGGTCATACATAGGTTCTGGTCTCGATCTACGGAAGATGGGAGACTTCCAGAATATGTTTACTGGAATTATGTTAACGAAATTGTAGACAGACGTATACTAGTTGCCTCTCAGCAGACTGGAAATAATTCACATACAAATGACATATCTAGCATTATTGAAGAATTGCGTGAAGACGGATACATAGAATGAGTCGTCAAAACATTGCTGGGGAGCTTCATTAGCCTATAGGGTGAAACTGGTCTCGAAGTATAGTGTGGATGTTTGCTTTGAAGGACTTGTATCAAGCAGACACGGTTGAAATGATTCCTTAAGCTAGCAAGAATAAAGTTTACAATTACCTTCTGGCAGCTCTTGACTGCTACAGTAAATATGCGTGGGCTGTGCCTGTAAAAACTAAGAGTGGTGGGGATAAAAAAAATACGATTATCATTGTTTTGCAAGATAGAGGCCTGAGCAAAAATTTACGTACTGACCTCTGCAAAGAATTCTACAATTTTAATTTCCAAGCCTTGATGTTTAAACATAAAATACCTAGTGATCTTAAGGCTAATATCGTGGAACCTTTTAATCGTACTTTGAAGAATGAAATGTGGAAAATTTTTGAGCACAAGGAAGCTGTAAGTGGATGGATATATTACCCAAGCTTGTGTCAATATATAATCATAAAGTACATAGGACCACGAACATGAAACCTGCGGATGTCCAGGACAACTCTATACTGCACACTGTTTATCTAAATGAGAAGCAACTGGACATGCACAAACCTAAAGCAAATGTTGGAGACTATGTAAGGATATCGAGAGTGAAGGGAACATTTACTAAAGGCTACACACCAAACTGGAGCACTGAAATATTTAAAGTGGTCAAGATTCGTCACTACGAACCAAGGACCTACTACTGAGAAGATGTGGAAGGCAAGGTTATTCGAGGAGTCTTTTACGGTAAAGAAATTCAAGTTACCAAGCAAGTATCCAAACATGTATTTGGCCGAGAAGGTATTGAAGAAGAAAGGAAATAAAGTTCTTGTGCGATGGCTGGGGTTCTATGCAAGCCACAACAGTTGGATTCTCCAGTCAGACATTATGTATACATTAAGTGAATTATGTATGAAGGAATAAATAAATATAATTGCTTAAAACTAAATTTCTGTGTTATTATTTAAAAGCATAAGTTCTTTTACTGGTAATGGTATAAAATTGCTACTGAGTGCGCCTGGAAGGCAGTCTGTGATGATTGCGCACATGTACTCTGAGCGTGTTGGAACTCGAGGCGATGATATAGTCGGGGGTAAGGCGAGCAGTTTCGTCATCTCTCCCTCGCGAGGCGCTGGAGCTGGACTGTTCCATGTGCGGCCGCAGACCTGGTTGAGTCATGCTCCGCGCTCGTAGAGACCTGTCCGGTGTGCGAAGAGAGGATGCGTGCAGGGAGGCTAGCAGGTGTTCACACTTCTACCAGTTCATATTGTCTTGTCGAGTTAGCAGGAAGTGTTTCGTGTCTTGCAAGAAGAAGACGCCGAAGCATTTGATGATATAATTCAACTTATAAGGAGGAAAATACTCCAGCACCACCACTCATTCTTATTGGGTGCGACCGAAGCAGGTCGTCACTTCGTAGATCGGCTACACCAGTGCATCCATCTCTACCATTGCTGTGGAGCGATGAAGAGGACAACACTACAGGGCTACCGTGATGGGTGTCTCCAAGGTCGAGGTTCTACCCCTTGAGAATGAAGGCAGTGATTACAATCTGTGTTCAACAATGAGCTCTTCCATCGTGTGTGAACCAAGGACTTGGACGAAGTGTACAGCGATAGTGAACAGGAAGAGCAGGAGGAAGATGAGAATGCTGGGGAGGAAGTGTGGCGAGAGCCCTGTGTGCTGTGAGCCCAGGTTCGGGGCCAGCATGAAGAAATCCTGGAGCTGCAGCACCAGCTACTGGCTCAGCATGTTATGGCAGAGATCCTCCACACCGCCACCACTCGCTTCCAGGACTAAACTCTTCTCCTCCAGACATTGGCGAGGCGAGGACCTGCCTAGTCGTCTCAAGAATAATAGTGTACTGTGTATATTGTTTATAGTGTTTATAGTGTTTTAAGATGTTAAATAAATTAGATTTTTAAAACTTACAGTGCGTGTCTTGAGAGACATTATTCGCCTGTCATAACTTTTTCTTAAAAAGCATCAGATGCAACAGTCCTTGTACACTTAATCAGTGATTACATAGAACACATTTACATTATAATTACTATAAAATGTTTAAAAAATGAAATGAGTATGATTGATGGTGATGATATATAATACTTGTCAAGACTTGTCAATCTCGCTGCCTGTAGGCATGCATAAAAATAAAAAATAATAATATTGGTGATAGGGGCAAGAGTCCCGCCTATGATACATTACACATCGCCCTTAAATGTATATGTATATGTGTGGAGTAGAATCAAGTGAGTAAATAAGAAATAAAAATGGCGACTCAAAGTAGCGCCTCTGGTGGTCATTCCTAGAACTAAATATAATAATATATTATTTTGACGGGGGAGGGGGAATTTTAGGGTGGGGGAATTCATTCCAAGATGGCGGATGGTTTAAAAATTATTTTTAGAATTTTTTTTAGAATTTTTGGAAATTTTTGAAAATTTTGAAAGTGATGTAATCCAAGATGGCGGCAGGAAACAAGATGGTGGCCGGAAACAATATGGCGGCCGGAAACAAGATGGCGATCGCGTATCCTCAAATCCTCAGCCTGCAGCCTGTGTGCCAGAAGGAACATAACCTATCTACTATGTACATTTATTAAATTTAACAGACGCAAAATGCTGCACCAAAAAGAAGTCAATTATGTTATACAGCTTTTTTTCCCTCAAAGCAATCAATAGGATATTATATGCTATATATGATAAAACATAATTACTTGTTTAGTTTAAACAAGACAGTTTGTGTAACAGCTCCCAGTTTTGAACAAATTTAAAACAAAACCGTAAGATTACAGCCGTACAGTGTACACAACTTAGGCCTTTTCTTATCTTTTGTTTCAGTTATGGACAATTTAAGCTGATAAATTGTTTGACAAAACTGTTAATGAAGCACGGTTCCTAAAGGATATGAGAATAAATTTCCCAGTTTTTCCCATGTTTTCCAGGCATGATTTCCCTAAAAATGTAAAACTATGTCGGAACAAATACAAATTTGCAGAACGATTTTTGAAACTGATTGTGGAAACCTTGTAGTTACTCTACTGTTTGCAAATAACTAACGACAGTTTCTGTTTGCCCCTACTTCACAGTGAGCGACTTTAAATTTTAGTGGGATTTTTTTACTTTCCAATCTCACACAAAAATAAACAAGCAATGATTACTTCTACACACTTACGGATACCAGCGGAATTGTGGCAGTTTTTGGACGGGGACGTACACAACCAGCAATGTCCTTTTAGGATCACAAAGTAACAAAGAAAAGATGGGTTTAACATTACTATTCAATAGCCTTGTGTTGCGATTGAATAGTAAAAAAAAAAAAAAAAAAAAAAAAAAAAAAAAAAAAAAAAAACCATCCACTCTTTGTTACTTTGCGATACTACTTTCATATTTGCATACATGTGACCGTTAATGTACATACATCGACATTACAAAGTATCTGACATTATCATAAAATTTTATAGAATAAAACATAAAATATTATTTGACCTTGACGACTTAACTTACAACAGCAATAAGCATTCCATTCTTTTGCAGAAGCAGTAACTTATTCCAAAATCAGACATTGCACGTTGCATCGCTTAGTTACACAAACCAAAACTAACATGTCTTTACATAAAATGCAATACAATAACAGTTAAAACAACTGAACACTTAATTCTAATCAACACTTCACTAATTTTCATGATACTATTTCACTAACCAACACTACCGTTTCCAGCAATTTAGAACACTAATCAACAGGGCACTACCATCATAACAAAACTGTCATTTGAGACTGTTAAAGTTATCTTTCATTTATTATTTTGTACACGGAAATGTTATTAATTAATCATAAATGCGTCACTATAAAATTACTGTTAACACTTACTTTCTACTATTAAAATAATAAAGACATGTTCGCATACATTTATTTCCAACAACACATGTGAAGACATTTGTTCTTCAGTGGTGCCAACCAAACTTACTTAACTTTACACGATTAACTTCACCTCCTATGCATACGTATTTCCATTCTCAAACTATTTTATTATACTTAAGTGTTACTACGACTCTGTTATATAAAACTTCAATTTATCATTATTTCATTTTCCGTTACATAATTTCCTTCCACTTTCTTTTCTTAGATTCTGTTCCGCTACCTTACCCAATAATACTTGTCTCTTGTATCGTCTTTGCTAGTAACACATATGACGTCACATATATAAACATAAACTTTAGAATCAAATAGTAATAAACACCCGTTTTAGTTAATAGGTAGTTTTTTTAACATGAATTTCCAATCAGGGTTTGTAAAAAATCACGATTAAAAAAATCGGAATAAGATGATTTTTTTATTCAAATCCAATTTTTTTATTTAAATAGTTTTCTTTTACACAATACTTAAATAACGTATTCTAAGCACTGTAGTTTTCTACAGGTGCTTTAAAATCAAACAATTACTATATATCCTGTTATTCCTTTCATATAAACAGGTATGATTTTAATCTGCCAGAACGAGTTGAACTTCACGCTAGGCGACGCCAGATCGTGTCTAGCTGCCAAGACTTGAAAAATATTTTATGTTTGTTTCATTAAAGCTGGTGTAGCTACACCAGTGTAATGTTTGCAGAAAAAATTACACTGGGTTTGCAGGAGGTGTAGCTGGGGTAGTGTAGTAAACGAGCGCACCAATTTTAAATTAGTTATGTTTCATTATGAAGATTTGGTTAACAAAGTGTGTTTGAAATGAAGGTTTTCATAATTCTTATAGATGACTAGCAGTCCCGCGCGGCTTTGCTCGCGAGTATTATTCGCAACTTCTGGTAATATTTACTTTAATTGAAGAACCTATTTGTACTCAAGATTGGTACTTCAGTCATCAAATGTTAGAATGTCCATGCGGCTAGTTGAACTAACTCTGCAGCAGGATAAGTAGCTATAGCTGTCCACGCGAAAAGCAGTCTTAAGTTTGTTCCTGCCACTAACAGTGACTTCGCCTGGGCCTTATTTATAAAACTGCCAATTTGACGCTGTGGGGTAGTTACAGACACCTAAGGTAAGAGGTGAATCGAATGAAAAACATCTTATTTACCCTGTGCACAACCATTGGTGACGGTGCCCTCAATTACATATTTTCAACATATTCACTGGAACTTTATTGCTATTACAAAGTTTCAGTGGGTAAAGG
>PNEQ01017146.1:0-12118 GCA_003012365.1 Medauroidea extradentata | reverse complement strand
ATCATAGGGGATATAAATATAAATATTCGTTCAGATGTTTTTGATAAATATACTGAAAAATACTTAAATATACTTGCTAAACATGGATTAGTATCTTGCATAAATAATTACACTCGTGTAACAGCATATTCTAACACTTGTATTGACCATTCTTTTGTAAAAATCAAAAATACTGACGAAGTTTTCGCAGCTGTATTACATACAAGTATAACTGACCATTTTGCTATTGCTGTTAGTTACAAAGTTAATTGTCCGATGTTCTATACCAACGATAAGACTTATTTAAAAATTAATAGAAAAAAATTATCTGATATAATTTCAAGTTAAACCTGGGAATGTGTTATGGATGAACAAAATGTAGATACAGCCACAGATCAGTTTTTAAATAAACTTGATAATTTAATAAATAAAGCAAGTTTTCAAACTGTCACGAATCAAAAGACATTTAAGCGATTAAAACCAATGATTACAATAGGATTAATTAAGTATATCAGAACAAGAGACAAAATGAAACAAAACCTAAATAAGCAACTTTTTAATACGTTGCTTAAGAATTCTTATTGTAATTACAGAAATAGATTAACTTTATTAATACGTATACCTAAAGATACTTATTACGGAACTAAAATAGCTGAAGCACAAAATAATCCAAAGGAAATATGGAAAATTATTAATGACGTCTCGGGATCTAAAAAAGAAAATGTTGAGATAAAAACTCTAATAAATGATGGAAATGTAATAAATGCAGCCGTAAAAGCTGAGGAGGCTGCTAATGCGTTAAATACATACTTTACAAATGTAGGAAATAATATGGCGTCAGCGATATCAAAAAATACTTCTCAACATGCAGTTACGAATAATTATGTAAACTCAAAATTGTATTGTAATTCTATACTTTTAGAACCAGTCACTGACACTGATATAATTACAATTATATCTGAAATGAGAAACTCAAATACTGTAGGTCCTGACAAAATAAGTACAATATTATTAAAAGATAATAAATATAAATTGTGCAAGCCTATATTGCACATATTGTAAACTTAAGTCTAAGCCTTGGGATATTTCCTCAACGTTTGAAGAAAGCAGTCGTTTTGCCTTTGTATAAAGGTGGGGATTTGACTTCTGTCACAAATTACAGACCAATTTCTATTTTAAGTAATGTATCAAAAATTCTAGAAAAGTGTGTCAAAAAAATTTTTAATGGTTTTCTTAGAGAAAAACAAAATAATATCTGAAAATCAGTTTGGTTTCAGAAAAGGTTTAAGTACAAATGATGCATTGACTAAATTAACAAACTTTTTCCATGATGCAATCGAAAATAACAAAACCTGTCTATGTGTCACTTTAGATCTTGCTAAAGCATTTGATACAGTATCACATCCAATATTATTGGAAAAAATGGAAAAAATTGGAATAAGGGGATTGGCTAACAGATGATTTAAAAGTTACTTGGAAAATAGAATACAATGTGTTAAAGTAAACAATAAGCTTGGAAACTCAATGAGAATAAATACAGGAGTCCCGCAGGGAAGTATTCTTGGTCCAATTCTGTTTCTGATTTATATAAATGATTTGTGCAACATAGATATAAATGGTCAACTAATATCTTATGCAGATGATACTGTGATTCTTTTTTCATCTGATTCATGGACATCAGTTTTTAATATAGCTAATGAAGAGTTAATTAAAGTGAAATCTATATTAGATAAAAAATTTGCTCTCTCTTAATGTAACTAAAACAAAGTGCATATCATTTTCTGCAAACAAATCTGGTCAACCAAAGGAACGCTAAGAACTCAAAATACATAACTGTAGTCAATTAAATGCAAACTGTAAATGTAACGTCATAGAACGAGTAGAGGAAACAAAGTATTTGGGTGTTATGTTAGATTGTAATTTAAAATGGGACAGGCATGTTTCTTACTTAACTAAAAAAAATCGTAAAACAATATATAAATTTGTGGAACTTAGATCTGTTTTATCAATTGAATATATAAGAATTGCTTACGTAGCCATTATTCAATCTGTTCTAATGTACGGTATAATAGCATGGGGATGTATGAGCAAAACGGCAATCAAGCAACTAATTGTAATACAAAAAGTTATTTTACGAACTGTGTTTAGAAAGACTTTTAACCATCCATCAAAAGAACTTTTCAGTCATTTGAGAGTATTCAATATCAGAAAATTGTAAATTAGAACCATATTAGTCAATTTCTTTAATAAAAAGTTACCAGTACAGTATTTATCTCATATATATCCTTCTCGATATAATTTAAACCAAAATTTACCAATTCCCCTAGTTCACAAAACAATTTCTCAAAGATCATCCACATTCTTGCTTTCAAAAATTGTAGCAATTCTTCCTGAAAATATAAAAAAAAAATAATATAAGTAAGAAAATATTATTGATCGATGGTTAAATAACTTAACTGATGATGAGTTGTCTTTAATCTTTAAGTAGTAGTTTTACTTATTTAATTATTTTCACATTCTTTTTATTTCAAATTGTTAAATACTATCTGTATCCATCAAAATTTATTTTTTTTTATTTCATGTAGCATTCAATTTTTGTTCTAAAATTAATTTATACCAGATGACAAGTTTTATTACATAATTAACCGCAGCTATAGAAAATAATTTGTCTAGTAGCACACACACACAAGCTTTGCTTATGTGAGTGTGATGTCTTCCAATATATAAAAAGTATTTATGTAAAGGGCTGTAATCGATGTATGGAAATAAAAAAAATTATTATTATTATTATTATTATTATTATTATTATTATTATTATTATTATTATGTCATCCACAGAGACTGCCTTTTTCTAGGTTTCCTATACTTTAAAGGTGCATGTTTGTTGAATAATGACAGCAAGAAATTATTAAATAAAACAATTGATAATGTTAATGGTTAACCATCTCATTAACTGTTCTGGCACTGAAAACTTCAGTCCGTGACTTATTAGTTAGGTCCTGAAAGAAAGCTTGGCTGTCAAAATATTTGTAATCTCGGAAGTGCTTAATAGATTACGCCACAACCTGGATACATACAGCCTAAAGAATATATATTGTGCAGTTGCCCACAGTCACCTTAAATACACTGACATTATTTGGAGCAGCTGTACACAAGAAAAATGTAACCAGCTAATTGTTCTGCAAAATAAAGTATTACGTGCATTGTTCGGATTCTCAAACCTTACACCTCGTGTCTTAATGTATACGACAGCTCAGATCTTGCCATTACAATACAGTGTTACGCTACCTCTAACAATAGATGTACACAATAAACTTAAAAAATTAACACATACCTCACGAAACATGGGCTTAGACAAAGTACACAACCACAAGACAAGAAAAAAAAAACCTTACATATGCCAAGGGTAAATACCATAGAGGTAATATATAGTAGAGGGAACATGACGTCACAAATGTGTGTCCAGCATGGTCTCGAGAGTTTGGTGTCGTTTATTTATGTTTTTTCGGCGTAAAAATGCAGTCGTGTTGTTTGAAACTCAAGGCGTACCTTAGAGAATATATATTTATTCATGTGGTGTCACCAAGATCTCTGTTCAAAACGTTACAGTAAGTATGTAGGTAATATTTACTTTTTACTAAAAGCAGCTGGGTTAAGGAAAACAGTAACGTGGCAAACATTGTTTACATTTGTCGTTCTGAAATTTCTACGCAATTATACTATGCGATAATACGGTAGTATGCCCTCTTTAGTTCACAAATTCGTAAGGTACCAAAATAACCCAACATAGTTGTGATTAGTAAGCAATTATTATCTTGGCTCTCAATGTTATTGCAAATCTCCCGCACATATTTCACTAAAGTCACGTGACACATGTTGAACACACAATTTCGTACGCAGCTGTATAGAGAATACTCCCTCTACCCTATATTTACTCTAAGGTAAATACATTATTTTATGGGCTAAATGGAATACAGTTTAGATCATGGTCTAAAACATAGAGGTCTTGACACTGTGTATGCTCTCCAGCAAGAGAAAGTGACTCCTTCATGTCGCCGAGCGCTAGTATTAATTTGGTGGAAGATTTGTCTTGTTTACATCTCGCGTTTGAACATTTTTGCAATTATTTATATAAAATAATGTTAATAAGGTAAGCTGATATAGTATATACATGTTCCATGTCCATAAATGCATTGGCATGTGTGGAACTGTTTATAAAAGTAGTCTGAAGAAATATATTGTGTATTATTATTTCAGTGAACACATTCGAACAAAAACTATCATTTCGTGCCCTAAAAAATTTTAGAATCGTTGCAATGTGCATCTACATTTAAAATATTTCAAAACTAAATTTTACTGTTGTAAAAAAATGTGTTCTAATACAAATTTATGTTCCCATTTTTTTCTTTCATATAATACTCTCAATTCCGATAACAACTTCACATTTTAAGCTAAGCCAAATACAAAAACAAGTCAAATCTTCCACCAAATTACTACCTACTAGCGCTCGGCGACAAGAAGGGAGTCACATTTTATTCCTCAGTGTCAAGACCTCTACCTTCAAACACTGTGGTTTAAATCAATTAAAATTTATAATGAGCTACCAGATGATATTTAAAAGATCACAAATATAAACAAGTTTAAATCACTGCTGAAAAAATACTTTCTTAAGAAATACATGAATACAAGTTTAAATTGATTAGGGGTCTACCAATAAGAAAGTTCCTTACAGTATATTTTATTTTTATTTGTGTATTTATATTTTTCTAAATCATTAAGGGCCTGTATTATGATCTCTAGTTACACCTTTAGTTAAATGTTAATTCTCGGTCAGAGTAAAAAGGTGTTTTATGACCCGTAGATAATGCTAACTAGAACTCTTAGCTACTAGTCAAGTTAACTACCGCTTGATGTGATAGCTATACACTTATTCATTAGTTAAGCTTCGGAAATGGCGAACCTGTCTTGTTTTCGTCGTGATTGTTTAGCAGTTTTGAGGTTATTGTTTTCGTATTGTGAAATAGATATAGATCAAGACATGTTTGAGAGTGATACAGATGTTGAATACTTAGAAAATATATTGGTTAATATGTGTAATTGACTTGTGGATTTCGTGTACATTTGGTTTCGTATGTACGATAATTAAGCCTATTGTTTAATAGCTTACTGTACATTTGGCTTTTGTCGTTCAGGAAATCGTAGGTCAAACTTCCAGTTATAAATAATTCAGTACTTATGTTATGTTGCAAATGTGCATGGCAATCGTAGAACTATGCATGGTCACAGATTTAACATAGCCTAGGCAATTTACAAGTTCAATGTTCACTAAAGTAGGTTAGGTGTGATGTGTATACAACAAACAAATTATGTCAGGTACGAAACAGTGCATTAAAAGTCTCACGAAAGACTTTAAACTAAATGTTTAACCCCCCCCCCCATCTTACGAAAATAAAAATAATCCTAACAAATTCACTCTTAATTCAAATATAATGTGGAGTCAGAACGATTCGGCAGAAGATGTGATATTAATAAGTACCCTCTCCAAGCAAGGTAATTAGTGGGAATATTTATTTCACAATTTTCTATATATACTGAAACAGGTATTTTTTCGCTATTTATTTACGTCAGTACGGTACTTGGATAAAATATGTTACGCACAAGTATATAACAGTGGTAAAAAACATTGCATGTGACATCAATAATAGTCAATCTTGCAATATAACATAATTCAATAGTCCTAGAAAATTGTGATTTTTATTGCCAACTCCCGAAGTACCAAACCAGAACCTTCGTATAGTTATCTCAGAGATAGCTTAACTATGGAAACTTTCATAAAGCCGGATTCACACGTCCACAGATAGCCCAGAACAGACAGTACAGACAGTACAAATAACCGTTCATGCGTAAACAGGTCTTTGGTGTACCCATAATTATGTTCGTTGTTTATACTTTACTGTGTTTACATGTGAAAAAATGCTTTGCTTTTGTGGGTGTGGCATTTTATGGAAAATTTTTAACTT
This sequence comes from Medauroidea extradentata, assembly GCA_003012365.1. Classification (NCBI taxonomy): domain Eukaryota; kingdom Metazoa; phylum Arthropoda; class Insecta; order Phasmatodea; family Phasmatidae; genus Medauroidea; species Medauroidea extradentata. Next base: position 6,119 of record PNEQ01017146.1, on the reverse strand, counting down.
TTAGCACGAGATAACTTTATGCAGCTATTAACTAAATCATCTTGCGTGTATTTACGTGGTAATTACATAAATCGTAATCATATACGACTTAATTTGTGGTAATTATTGGAGTAAAGCAAATGATAAGTGTTTTTACCGACTTCACTTAAATTTATACTTACATGTCTTATCAAATATAAGTGATAGAGATGAAATGAATATTTTCGATAAGTTTCTTTGTGTTTAAAAGCAAACAAATATATTCCGGAAGAAGACACTCAAAGCAAAATTTCTAGTGTGTCGGCAAACTGAAGAAGTCTACATACGAAAGTCTGCACCAGCAGTTTTATGTCAGGTAAGTCCTGTACATTTTTTTCTTTTAGTTAGATATTTAACTGTTACGAAACAAGCTTTTTTTTTTTTTAGAAGAAAATAAACTTTACAGAGTAGTATTAAGATTCGACACAAACAGATCAGTCCTGAAATTCACTAGCCTAATTTTGTGAGTGCCTCATTCAGTCAAGTGGTAGTGGGCAGATAAAAATCTAGTAATGAGTAGGCATATATAAAAAATATAAATAGTTTTTTAAATTGTGTAGATGTTGTAAGTTACAGGTTTATAAGTTCAGTTATGTTAGTGTTTCAAAGAGAACTATAATAAGTTGAAAGATAGGTACAACAATGGGTAGCAGGGTGGGTGAAGGATAAATGGAGAAAGCAAGGGCAGGCTGGTGAGGATTAAGGGAACATTTGGCCATCAGTAATGTTGAAGGAACTGGAGTGGAACTCATTGAACGAAAGGAGAAGAATGGCAAAACTGGTCAGGATGTACAGAGTGGTGAACGAGGGGGAGGTTGGGGTATATTAGGCTGCCTATTAACTAAGGTAGAGTATAGGAGAATAGGGAATTATAGTGAAAAGGTTCAGAACAGAACAGAGCGGGTACACAGTCTATGCTAAGGTTGGTGACGGAGTGGAATTTGCTTTAGGAGGAGCAAGTGAGTGTGGTTAGAAGGTAAAGGGGGGGGGGATTGGTAGGTGGTTCGATATGTTCACAGCTTTTATCAGCTAAAAAAATGTTATTATTTTTGTAACACATCCAAAACAATGTTGTGTATTGTCGGCCTGGCCATCTACTACCCGGCAAGTGGGTGACGCGGCTAAATAAAAAAAACAGCTCGCCGACCTCAACAATTATTAAGTAAAGCCCCTTAGGCGAAGAGTCGAGAGGGGTGGGGTAGGCTCCGGGTCCAAAGCAATAGAAATGTTCCGGTACTTTAATAACTATTGATATGCTAATGACTGGTGATAAAAAGTTGATGGGACCCAGAATGTCGTGCACGGACGTCCATACCCCTTCGCGCCTCGATGACGACTGCCGACCTTCACTTCCGCTTACATGGGTATCCACACCGACTCCGTGCAACCGGAAGTATAACCATGTATCCCCTTAGTACTCAAACAATCTAGAACAATTTCAAAGATAAATATACAATAGTTACAATATGAAAATACTGAATACCAGTCTTAGATTTTGAATGAATAGATGTTCACCTCTGTTCATGTTGTGTGCACGCCTGATAGGTTGCAGCTTAGTGTGATGCACCAACAAATAATAAAGGAAAATACACAATGAAATAATCCTGTAACAAAACAAAAATACAGGAACACAAAATAAAGCAACACGACACTGCCACTCTCCCTTCAAAGGTCATTACACATATACACTTGGCACACTGTTGGGTTGGCCGCTATCACTTTGATGCAGCGCCAGCGCATGGCTGTAGGGCAGTAGGGTGCATAGACACGGCGCACAGGTGGGCTGCATGTGAGCATGCTTGGCATGCATCAAATACCTCCCCCTCTGTAGGCCGTCTGTGTGTCGTGCAATGTCTCCTTGGCTGTGTTGTGGACCCATCGCTGACAACAACGGTGCTGCAGGTACTGGAGTCCTGGTGGGGAAATGCCCTGGGTTGATCTGCAAGCAACACGCTTACCTGTGCATTTAGGCGCTGCAGCAGACACACAGGTGGAGCATGCTCATGGCGGTGCACGTCGTCTGTTGGAGCGGCGGGTCAGCTGCTCTCCTTCATCGCTGCTCGCGTCGCCTCCCTGTGTGACATCACGAAGTCGTCGGTAGTATGCTTGCCAATCATGTGCCAGGCAAGCAGAAGGGACAGTAGGCGGCAAAGGTGACGGCACTGTGTCCTGTTCCGACGGTGTACTCCGTGTGTCATCTTCTAACACTGCCAATTGCTCGTCGACGAGGTTCCGCGATGACGTTTGCAACGACACTGCCGCGACCAGGTGGGTGTAATGCATACACAGTTCGACGCTCCATGAGACCAAAGTGAATTTGTTGTGCTGCTGGCTCCAATATGGTGTTCTGCTCGGTGAGCCATGGAATTCCTAGAATCACCGGTTCACGAAGGTCACTTGACACAATTGCTGACGTCACAGTTTCTAAGTCCCGAATTCCGACAGTGATAACGGCTACACCAGCAGGTTGGCACTCCAGATTTACTGTAGCTAATTTAATTATCTGCTCACATGGGTGAATTACACTGTTTTTCAGAAAACGAGGATGGCAAAAATTATGACTGGCCGCTGTATCAATTAAAGCTAAACATGGCACATTGTTTACATGAACAGGTATCCTAATACAATGATTCTGAGTGCTACTGATCTGCTGAAGTAGAGTTTGTTGTGGTGTCAAGTTGGGAATGTTCACATTCACTGAGGGAAAAGGAACATCCGGCTTCTGTTCCCCAGCTACTCGTTTCCCGCCCGCGTATCCTTGAGCACGGTGTTGCAGTTGTCCGATGTTCGACGAGGATAGTCCTTATTCCAGTGAAACTGGTCGGGACAGTTCCAGCATGGCTTGCCCGGTGGCTGGCTGTAGTCCGGCTTCGTGCGTGTGGCACATCGTGGTGTCTCACTGGGTCCTGGAGTAAATTGACTTGTCATTTCCGGTGTTGTTTTACTCTGAGCGGGTGGCTTTCCAGTCTGTGTTCCCGTCGTCGCAGAAGCACGGAGCGGCTGACAGTGTACTGTGTGTCGTGGGCGGCGAGTTACGTTCCAATATTGCTGCTGCCTTCAAGAACCTGTCTACCCCACTGTTAACTAGCTGGAAGAGGGCCTGACGGAACTGGGGCAGTGAAGTCTCGGCAGCCACTAGCAGTACTTAATCCTCCGACAGGTGAGGTTGATGTCTCTGCACCAGGTGTACCTTTCTAGAGAGAAAGGTGGTGAGCGTCTCCCCTTCACACTGCTCCTCGACCATGAGCCGACTCTGGACTTGCAGCGAGTGGTAGGCATCACTGGACCTCCTGTGAAAAGCGGCGTCAAATTCCGCCCACATCATTCCATACCACTTCACAGACCTCCACCATGAGCTCGCCTGTCCCTGAAGATGTTGTCCGACGCACTGTGGCCATTCAGCTGAGTCAACACCGTATCGCTGTAGCCGGGATGTAACCTCATCAATGATTTCCCTCGGGTCCTCATGGTTGATTCCTGCAAAAATTGGGAGAACTTGGAATTCCGTTGGGGTCTTCTGAACAACCAGGTATGGTGGCAACATCAGCGAGGGCGTCTGGTAAGACGTGACAGTTGGTGTCGTGAACACCTGCGTATTTTGAGGAGGTTGGACCACATTGATGTTGGGCATCGGGTAAGGTGTGGCTGGTTGGACACACCTGGTGAGTTGTGACTCTTGAAGGTGCTGTTGTACATGCTCGATGAGCGGCTCCCTATTCACCACCTGCCTTGCGGGATCGCAGGTCCAGCACAAGTAGTGTTGCCCCCGGATGGTCTGACGCAGTGGCAGAGGCAAGCAATCTGGGTGAGCCGTAATCTGGCACGATCGACATGTGACCACCTCACCAGAAGTGAGACACAACGTTTTTTGACATATCTCTGGCAATGCTAATCTGACAGGCACTGTTGTATCCCGAGAAAATTCTGGTTTCAACGTCACTTGTGGTGTGCACTGGTGACACACATTCTGACCGGCGTGAATTTCTGTCGGCTCCTTTGGCGACAAGCAGCAGTCGTGGTAAACACTAGCACAAACTTTACACATGATATTGGGAGGTCCATTGTTAAAGCACTCACATTTAGGTGTTATGATGTTACCAAAGTCTGACATGGCATGTCTCGGCAACGTCGCATTGCACACCGCGTGCATTTCCGCACTCGCGTTGTCGAACGCGACTTGCGCAGGTGCGGCATGGTAGTCGCGGCTGGTCTGGAACTGTTCGGGAACATGCCATTTATACTCTGTTTTATTGCACTGATGGGGTACTGAATTTTACTGAGAACACATCTGTCCACACGCACCGCACATGCGATCCAGGAAGTCCATACAGTGTCGCGCGCTCATGTTGACAGTCTTATCAGCTGCGCAGCGCGATAAGTAGGTCACGGGCACGACGTGGCAACTTCCATGCGAGGGGGAGGAGGGAGCGGGCGGACGGTGGGCCACTCGCATTCCCACACGGCGTGCGCGAAGGGGAGTAGGTAGGTGCAGACTCCGCTCAGAGGGGAAGTACTGGCACTGTCTGGTCGCCGCGTGGCTTCTCGGCACGCAAGCTGGCTGACTCAACTGCATAGTACAGCGCTATGGCGAATACTCTTGGTGTTCTTCCTGTCACACTGCTGGGATGCCGTGGACGACGTTTTATCTTGATGAAACTGATGTTGGCGGCCAGCACACACGCCCTACGTGCCGGGCGACAAATTGACACGGCGGAAAACGTGGGAAGGTGGGAATGATATTCTTTGGACGCAGGCTAGGTCAGTGGCGTTGTCTGAAACGTAGTAAAAGGGAACAAATTGTATCTTACTTGGCATGAGATCTTATGTGTCTGGGGTCGTGTGGCCGACGACCCATGTGACGGCGTGCTGGCGTAGCTGCACTGTTTCGCACCTGGGCGGGTAAGGGAGGATTTAGTATCACTGTTTGCTTGGTCACAAACAATGGTGCAGGTAGCTGGCTTTGCGGCGCGACTGGAATGCAGGTCGGCGGGGAGGGGGTGAGCTGGTCTGTATGCCAGCCGATCGAGTGTGGAAGGGGGAGACAGGTGCCCGTATAGCCACCGACTCGAGTTCGTGCCTCGGCGGGGTCTGCTTTCGCGACCTATCTACAGAATGTTGCACTGGGCTGGAAATAGTTGCAGGCTCAGTCTCTATTGTGCCTGTTACCTTACTGGCATAACTGGGTCCCTTCCTGGCCTTTCAGTAGGTAGTCTGGTCGGCTGTGGGTGGAGGTCGCGGATTCGATTCCCTGCTCTCACCTTTTGGCTTGTTCTTTTGGTTGTTCTTGCCCCTGCAAGTTTCACTGTTCTTCTGGGTGGCAGGGTGCTGGGGTGGAGGGAGGGGAGGTCGCAGGGTTTTCCCGCCATTCCCTACCTTGTACCAGCCTTCATCCTGGCTGTTCTGCTAGTGGCTCGAGTTAGGCCTCTCTGCCTATTTTCTGGGCTGAGGGTCTCTAGTTCGAGTCTGCCTTGGATAATTACCAGCTCGCCGACTAGCAAAGTATTGCTGGTCTCTCTGCGACTGGGTCAGCTGAGACTGTCTCTTAGTTCGCTGTTCAGATGGTCTGCGGGTATTTTCAGCCTTCACATGCACCTCGCAGCCACGGTAATTAGCTACATGAGACTTGCTGCAGAGAGCGCACATAGGCGCAGAAGCCTTACATTTATTTGTGGCATGATACATACTGTTGTGTCCTTGCAAGCACCTGCTACATGTCCTAACCTCTGGCAGTTACTACATTGTAGTATGCCTTTAGGGTGACGGAAAGGCTCTGTTTTTACACGCACGCACATGCAGTACTGTACATGTAATATTGTGTGGCATTCGTGGTCGACATCCACTTTGTACATTGACAGTACTTGCCGGCCTCTGTTCTGTAGAGGCATGACTTTCTGTACTGCCATGCCTTGCCTAGTGAGATAGGCTGCGATGATATCGCAGTCAGTGCCTCTGGGGAAATTTTTCATTACATACATGCCTGGGCGCTCTGACTTTGCGCGCAGTGCAGCATGTTCCACCCCTACTTGTGTCACTATCCTGAGAGCAGCTATGTGTTCTGGAATAGTCGTCATTTGGTAGTAAGTGCCCAGGTTATTATTGTG
>PNEQ01017145.1:0-12118 GCA_003012365.1 Medauroidea extradentata | reverse complement strand
TGAAAATACATGAATTACTGAGTTTGATAGTAATTGTAGCATGAAAATACATGAATTACTGAGTTTGATAGTAATTGTAGCATGAAAATACATGAATTACTGAGTTTGATAGTAATTGTAGCATGAAAATACATGAATTACTGAGTTTGATAGTAATTGTAGCATGAAAATACATGAATTACTGAGTTTGATAGTAATTATAGCTTCAGTAGCACCAATCCTATTTTAATAGTGGGTGGTAGATAAATAAACGCTGAAAACATCAATTGATTTCTATGCTTTTTTCGAAGCTTATTTGAATAAAACACTCAATGACAATCCTAGATAATGGTGTTTACCGACTCTACGAATAAATATTTATCCAAAATTACTAATTCGTTACTCATGATCTCTTGCGCCGCAGTTAAATGCACAAGGTTCCGGCGTCAGAGATAGTGCCTCAGAAATTCGTAACACTGGAAACAATTTTGCTTAAAACTTTGGCTAAAACTATTGTCTAGGATTGCTATTGTTTAACTTTCGCTAGTTGGCTTCAAGACACCTACTGTTGTAGATTAATAATTTTAGCGTTGAATTATGTACCAAGCCATCTTAAGAGGGGGGGGGGGGAAGGCTTTCACATCAGTAACAGTCGTTCTTCACTAAGTTTTCCAACGCAGACGTTTTATTAATTTTCCACAGATCATAAAGTAAATATCATTTCAGTTTTCATCTTCTAAATGAAACAAAAATTGTAATGGCATCCTATGACTATCTGAGCCTCAATTTATATGTATTATTGGGAATTCCCAGACTGATGTTAATCAGCAAAGAAAATTTGCATTAATTTTTTGGAAACTATTAAGTTTTTAAAACAATAGCGTAGGACCTGACGAAACTCTTTCCCGTTAACTGCTATGCCAATTAATTTATTTTTTCTTGCCGTAGTAATTGGTTTTCATTAAAATTCTCATAATACATTAAATTTACTTTTATAAACCTTTCTTGGCTGCTAAAAATGCACAAAAAATAAATAAGAACATAATTATGAACCCTATTGTTTTACAAGTTCCATTCGTAATTTCCGCGTTAAACTGGCCGGCAAGTAAACGGTTTGTAATGAAAAGACTTAAATTTATTTACTTAATTTTTCACAATCCGCATTAATGTGCATTTTCGTATGTATGTACACTACATGTTTTGACTTCATCATACATTCGTATGCACGTAAAAAGGAAGATAAATAAATCATGTTTCTTTGTTTCATCAAGGCTATTTTATAGCTTTATTATTTGCATAATGTAAGATCTATATGTGTTTCTTAGTTAATATTTTCCGCCAGTATTTCAGTTCATATAAACTTCATAACAATTTGCAATAAAAACTAAATGCGCGTCTCGTCTGTCAAATATATCCCTGCATTTTTACTATGGTTAGTTTTCATTGCATATTTTCACCGGTTTCTCAAGCAGCTTACAGGATATTTTCGGGTGTCATTATTTATCGTTTAAAAATGTATTCATAGCTAAATGCAGGGAAAAATCTTCACAAACAAAAATCTTTTAGTTAGAGGGGCGCGGTAAATTCACGCAACAAACAATAAGCCACAAATCAATTTATACAATTACAAAATATAATCTTTTCTGCCGTATCTTCATTTTACTTCTGCGCCATTCATCGATAGTAACATGTTGGCCGCCAGTTATTTCCACCTCGACCAAAGAGCGGGCGTGTTTTATTGCTCCGACTAGCTCCGTATCTACGGAGCCATAACTAACCCTACTGTAATGCTGATAACACTGGGCGCATTGCGCAAACAAATAATATAAACACTCAACTTTGTACTGCAATTCCCTCATACAAAGTTGCGTTTTGGTTCGGGTCTTGGATGTATATCACTCATATTCAAACATAAAAAAACCTTGAAAAATGTGACTTAAGCACTTTTACAATAATGCGAAGCTGCGACCGCAACAATGCAGTAAGAATGGCTAGCCAATCAGAGGCTAGATCGCCGACGACATACAACATGCTCTAACGCAGCTGCGCTTGTCGCTGGCGAACAGGAAGAAGTTTAAGAATTTTGTAACTAACTAGCACGACTAGGAGGAAGAATAGTAACAACATTGTAAACAAAAAACAGAACTGAACGTAAATGTGAAAGAATAACGACTTCGGGAAGATGTAGAGTTATACCTTGTTTCATATAAGTTTTAATAAATTTGACAACAACTTATGGGAAAAAAATTTCCAGTATTTTGAAATTTGTTGCACAATGCAAGACATTTTTAGCTCTAAAATGAGCCAGAAATGTCCATTTCAGCATTTGTACTACAAAGTTTGTCTTGTGTATTGACACAGACAACAAAATATTACAAATATTTGCCCATAAGTTGCTGTCAGATTTATCCAAACTTATATGAAATGGAGTATTATAAAGTCCAACACAAACTCCACTGGGGCAGCGGTGGCCGAACGATCAGAGCATTCACTTACCACCAAGGCAATCCGAGTTCGATTTCCGGAAGGGTCGGTCCCTGGATTTTCGAATGTGCCGTTGGTCGGCGGCTTTTCGTGGGGATCTCCTCCGCCCTTTCATTCCTGTGCCGCTCCATACTCCTCTCACGTCACCACTCCCCTGCGCTAAAGACCTCGATGTTAGGCAATGACAAAAATCTCTCACACTCTCTCACAAATTCTATTAATAAATTATAACAGTCCGCCAATTAGGTCTTCATATGTCTTACTTTGTTTTCATTTTTGCTAATAAAAAGCGATCACTGCAAGGCATGAAACGCCCCGTCGCTGTCGCAATATTGTAGAATCCAGCGGCGACATTTCGCATACGGCGAATCGTACATCGCTGTCGCAGCGTTGCACTATTGTAGAAAGGGCTTTACCGAAGCCCCTCTCACAACTTTTACAGTTATAAAAAATAAGCCGGCGAATTAAATTATAACTTATTTCAGTCATGTCTACTTCAGTGCGCCGCATGTGGTGTGTAAATATTTCGCTAATACCTCGTAGCACGCGGAAACAAAGCCGACTATCTCAGGTTATTTAATAGCATCCCGGGTACTATTTCTAACTAGTTGCCGCTTCCTTCAATTGGCGGCTAGGGAGGTAAAAGGAACGGCGTGTGTTTGTTTGGCGAGCTTCAGTCAGAAAAGATGGCGGAAATTGTCTCTATCTTTGTTTCCGGGAATTTTTGATAGTTGACAAAAACAAAGGAGAAAAAAATTTACGAAATATTTTAGATTTCTATTTTTTTGTTACATTTTTACTATCGAGGTTAGAAATCTGTGAAATCTAGTATGTACCATTCGATACTATAAAGTAAAACTCTATTAAGTATGTTTTGTCTCTCAGAAGTATTTTGCTAAGTAATAAAAGCAACAATCGAAAAATCAGTAAACAATTTTTAATAACATATCCGAAAATTCGAAGGGGGAAAGCAACAGATTATGTTGATCAACTGCTATGACTTTTTACTGAATTTTGTTAAATGACAAGACTAATTAATTCATCCCTCAATGGATTGGCCTTTGTGACAGCGGTGTCGCCATATTCCAACGAGGAAATGCTAGGTTGGTATTGCGAATAAACAATGAGACTTTGCATCGATGTAGAAGTATGTTGAGGAAAGCATAGCGATTTAACCATCCATCTGTTTTCAATACTAGTATTAGACTACTTGACAATCACTATACGGCTTTGTGTGTTCGAAGGTTCAGATGGAATATAATCTCTTTAGTTCTATGCGACGTTGAACATTAGTCCTCTTCGCCTGTGGCTGTTTTGTAATGGATGCAGCAATCCCTCATAATCAGAAGATAGAACGCCTTAGGCATGGAACATCCGCTCTACTCTAGCCATACAAGGGAATAGAACATTCTCACCTTTATCTATTTACCTAATCGTATCCCCCAGGGCCGCGTTCCAGAACGTTACTCGTGGAGCAGAGTAAAGTAATAGAGAGTAAGGCAGAGTAAAACAAGAGTAAAATTTGTTTTGGAACGAGCGGAGAGTAAAGTAAACAGATTCAGTTGTTTGTAAACATTGCGAATGTGTAGGTTCAACAGCTGTAACTATAAAAATTTATATTATCAGTTTTTAACTGTTCTGAAGTGTGGTGAAAACAAATGTTCGTAGTATCATGGTTATATCGTAGTGTGGTGGACATGTGCTCATTTTCGTGGATTGAAAATGTTCACGAATATTAAAGTGCTTCGTTCATTAATAGCAGCATTTTTATAATGCAGTGAACTATACTGGCGTTGTTTTACTAAACTATTTCTCAATCTGTTAACTTACGATGCAATGAAAAACATAAGGCTTAATGTGAGTGATGTGTAACTTGCTAAGGGAAAAAATTACGTTTACATTTTATATGTGTACTGGTTGTAATTTATGTAATTGATTTCTGAATTCCGCGTAAGTTTCGTAGTAAATTGTTTGACATGGTATTTACAAGTGCATTACACGTGGATTCGTCGTTCAGCGAGTCATAAATCAAATTGTTCAGCACCTTTTCTCATGTGTTGCGAATATAAACGGTATACGTTCAAGAACCCTACAAATATTTGTTGATGATTTGCAAGTTTAATGTTAACTGAGGTATGTTTGTTTTGTGTAGACAGCAAATATATGTAGAAAGGTTAGAAACAGTGTATTGTCAGTCTCACGAAAGACTTTAAACTATAAGAGTAGTCCTCCTATCTTATGAAATAAAGAGAATCCCAACAAGATCACTCCAGCACCTGAACTGTGAAAATGTAGCAAATTAATAATTATATGCAATGTTATGAAACACCTCCCCCCCACCCCCCAAATTCCTGCGGGAATCGTGGAGCAAAGAAACTTGGAATGGATTATTTATTTCACAATGTTTTCGACAATTGCTGAAACAGGTATTAGCGATCATTCTTACTATATATTTACATTAATACTTCAGTTCTTTATCACAGCCATTTTAAAGTTAACGCTACGTTTTAACACAATTCATTACACACTCGTTAATAACTACAATTGAAAATTATTGGGACTATAAAACGTACTACAAAGGTAATATGTTTATTTATAGGTACAGTTCAACATTGGAAACATATTCTTTTACGTCCAACAACATTACATCGTTACTTAGGCCTAATTACAACAGCTTTTCAAAGTGTATGCGAATTTCTCCCACTTTTTTCACTTTCCGCATAAACAAATGAATTTTACTCTCAGTTACTCAATGAAATCACGCGAGTAAAAATTTTACTCTGCAAAGATGCTCAGAGTAATTAATCTGTGGTTTTGGGACACCGTCAGAGTAAGTAAAATTTTTGCTCGAAAGGTTTTGGGACGGGCACAAAGTAAATTTTACTCGCAGAGTAACATTTTGGAACGCCACCCAGTGTAGCCACAAGAATTACTGGCTTGTTTATCTTAGTAATTTTCATATTCTGTTATATATATTTTATTACACTCAGTAGAGCTGCGGCGGTGTAGTGGCCAAGCTATTTTCTCACATTTTGACGAGCATGGTTCGATCCCGGCGTGTACATCTTTTATTCTATTGTAAACTGAAAAAAAGTTTTATGGGCATCACAAAATATTTTGTCATATGGACCTCACCAGATTTTTTTGTGGTGGCCATAATTTTTGTGCTGCTTCCAATAAAATTTTCAAGAGACTACAAACAAATGTAAACAATACAAACAATTTTGGTGAGGACCGTATCGACAAAACATTTTCGGCCACCACAAAACCTATTTTAATGTGTGGATAAAACGTGGCGGACGTTGACTTTGCCCAGAGAGGTTTCTCGGGAAACTTCCGTTTCCCACACCCTTTGCACTACGTCTCTTCGCCATCGCAGACCATTAATTTCATGTCATTCCTCAGAGATCGGTAGACGTCTGCGGACGCCCAGTTCAGAAGTATGCCAGAGATACCATACTCTTGGGATACCCCCTAATAATACGCGGCTTGTTAATTTTATTATAGACTGTGGATATTTAGTCACTTAGAAGTCCGGAACCTTACCGTTTCTAGACAGACATCACTCACTCACATGGAACTGTTTCGAGAAAAAAAAATACCTTATCCGCCGAAGCGCAGTACACCTTGTGACAACTTTTACTCTAATATTTAATCATAGTTAATACAAGCAAAATAACATAAAATAGTATTTTATGACAATTACTTCTATGAAATAAGTGGTTTTAATACAGTAAGTGCTACAGCAAAATTTATTTCAGTTTGGGGAAAGTTATTGGCCGAAAACATATTCTGTGTAGGCAATTTTTGTGAAGTCTGAACGGAAAGGGGTGGGATGGGGAGTTCACTTCAATTTTTAATGCTAACGAACCTGCTGTATACCGTATATGTAATCCATAGAATGCGTCATACGTAATTCATAGAGCAAAACTTTTAACACAATATCAAGCAACATCACTTACACTGGCCTAAGTTACTGACGTTTATTTAACCACTGGCCTGAGCACATTATTGTGTTCCCTCTATAAAAGGGTTTCACTGTCGAGGAAGTCAACTGCAGCACGCAAGAGCTCCATTACCAACGTCCGTCAGGTCTGCCTTTACGTATACGCATTACTCACAGCACGTAGACACACAAGGAAGTTGCGAGTACCTCAGAGCTAACCTCCACGGCTTGATTGCTGGTAAGCTTAAGCCCAGTACACACGGTTATCTTTCTTCAACAAGAAGGTGTACATCTTCTTGTTCAAGGCGACTTGCGTCGTGTGACTGGCCGACTTGCATGCAAGTAGCGTGCACGCAACGTCTTGCATTCCAGCTAGAATCATTTAGAGACGGTTCTAATTTTCATACACCTTCTCGTGCAAGTCCTTTGTTTGTGTTTTCATTTGGCTCGTTTACAAACGTTAATTTATTCTGATATTATTTATTTGAGAGTAGAACACAAACTGAAACCTTGTATAGTCACGAAAAATGTATTAATGAGTTTCTATCCCGTACGTAACTAATGTATTTTATAATTTACAATTACAAAGTCCATATCCTTGTTAACTATGATAGTAAGAACTTTCAAAAAATTACAAAATAATAAAAACAAAAAAGGGCCTCATACTTCCAACTATTTTTTGGCATGTAGGCACTTTCAAGGTAGCACGAAATGACTACCATGTGTACGGTACGTTCATGAAGTTTGTATACAAGGGTGTGTACATTTTCTTGTTTACCTTTTCGTAATCACCTTCTTGGTCAAGAAAGATAACCATGTGTACTAGACTTTATATTGAACGGTACGAGGTACAGCGCTAGCTTGTACAATGTCCGCCATACCAGATGTTACACCAGCTTACGTGGCAGTCGTCACGGAATTTGTTATCTGGTTTGTAATTAGAACTGTCCTATTCTATATCGCAGGCTTCATACTGGATTTCATCTCTGACCAATCATATTGCATTTTCATGGCGTAGAGCGTTCCTTGTGAAAACATTTTTAGCCAAAGTAGTGACACAAAAAGCGTTGTTGCGATGGTGACAATGTAGAAGAACATTTATTAGGTTGAACGCCATTCTATTGACTTTAAAATAGACATATTTAAATCATAGTGATGACTACAGATTTGAGAAAGTGTTCGAAAGTGAGCTAGACACTTCAGATTCTGCCAACAGAGAAAAAAATAATACTAATTCATTTCACATAAACATATATTTAAAAAATAACTCTTTGGTCTGCTTAGCGTCGTAGGCAAGCAGGCAAAGAGTTTAAGCAGTTTGGAGGGCGTGAGTTCAAAACTTCACTTAATTTGTATATTTTCCCCTTCAAAATTGTGAATTACAAAATTTTAAATAGGAAATATTCCAATATCCATGCAATTGCAAATCACTTAAACACTTTGAAAGAAAAAAAAGATATTGCGTTCATGTTGAGTTAAGTTAGAAAAAAAACCGTATTATTTTAACTGAATATTTACGTTTTAATAAGTTTAATATGCTACAATGTCAAAATATTTGCGTAAAACTACGTTAATGGCGATTTTTCTACAAATGTTTTAACAATTACTACCCTTATAAATTATGCGACCCTAATGTTGCCATTCTAATAAGCCAATTTCTATCATATACTCATTGGCTCTCTACTGGCACGCACACTAAGGATTTTCATCTGGTTACATATGCCTCGATTTTCAACTGCAAATGTAAAAAACATAAATTGTTTGTGCACATATTTATGTATGTTGTGTACCGGAACGACCCATTCGGACGAGAGATATACGTTCCATACACGCACATCTCGATGAGTGAGATATTTCATAAAACAATTGATGGAACTATTGCAAATCTTTAAGGCATTCGACTACGTACCGAGATGCGCTGGATTTGAACTTTGTAGAAGCCATACACAGGTGTTCAGCTTTTCAATATATATTCTTGTCAGTTTAATAAGTACAATGCGCCCAGTTAGATTTGCGGCAGGAATGAGCGTCAGTTAAAAAGAAGCGAACAAGTAAAATCTATATTAATTAAATTATGGCGCAGAACGCCTCTCTGACTGACATTAGAAACGAAATGACGTAAATCAACCCGAGGCTGTGGAAAGAGAGATAGAAGTGAAAAGGTTTGGACGTCTCGTAACAGCTATGGTCTTGAGAGCCGACTAAGGTGAACGAGCCTCAAGGTGAGCATAGAGCAGTGACGGAGTGGAACAAAAAAATAAAAATAAATAAAAGATATTCCCGAGAAAATCCGTCGGCCAAACAGCATTATCCAGCACACTATTCCCACATGCAATGAACTAAGTTGACCCATAGGGAATCTAACATGAACACCTCGGTGAAAATTTGAGGGGGCATAACTCCGAAACGTAATGTGAAGTAACGCAATTAATTTTGGGAGTGGAAGTTGAAAATATTTTTCTCAGCTTTGATCAAAATCCAGCAAGAAAGTGACATATTTGAGTGGAATTCACAATCATTCACAGTTTATATTGTTGTCCTTTTTTTGATGTTTCAGAAGCGGAATGTTAATAATTGTCTTCACAACTCTTTGACAATTAGATAGTGCACGTTACAAAAAGTGTGAATTCGTGAACAGACTAACTGCAGAATTGCACTTAGAACGTTTGCACAATCTACAAAGCTACGATCAGTATTACGTGTTATAAAAATTAGTTACATTTCAGACATAACGTTTACACGACAAATTTTGTTCAAGTTTGTTATAAGAAATTAATGCTTTCTTCGACTTCAATACAATGAAACGATGATTAAACTGTATTTTTCATGTAGTTCCTTCAGCTCCACAACACCTGTTTCCGAGACATTTTAATACGGATTTTAAATTTATTTACATTTGTTGTGTAAGGCATACATTTAGTTAGTAATTTACAAGTATTTTAAAACTCTACGCTAAAAAAAAACGTAGTACCTTTCCTGAAAGCAGTACAGTTATTCCGACACGATCATTTACTACAACAATACCAATAATTTGACAACATAGACGAAAAATTAATGTAAGTTCGATATATAAACATTTCAACAATTCTGATTACTTACAGGTAGGTTCTTGCAATTATATTAACGTTAATTACCGCGTCTTCCACACATTTACTCGAACTGACACCTGTTTCAACAGTAGAACACAAAACCACTTCCTGTATTAATGCACACAAAAGGAAACTTATATAAACAGAAAGACCGAAGTGTTTTGAAGATAGAATTTACAATACTAGGTACATATTTTTCACAATTCAGTTTAATAAA
Organism: Medauroidea extradentata; assembly: GCA_003012365.1. Taxonomy (NCBI): domain Eukaryota; kingdom Metazoa; phylum Arthropoda; class Insecta; order Phasmatodea; family Phasmatidae; genus Medauroidea; species Medauroidea extradentata. The sequence goes on along the minus strand of PNEQ01017145.1, from coordinate 2,403 downwards.
CTTTTCCAATATTATCATATTTATTTGAGGAAAATAGTTATGATCGAGTTTTGATTTCATTGAAAGATGCGCTTGAGATATGGAATTATTAATAAGAATTGCGATATTAATTACATAAGTTACAATATTATTTTGTTGTTAGTTTAGCATTGATAAGTTATTAAGTTATTTTTCAAATTTAGTCTTGCATTTTAAGTATAGGAAAATATAATCGGAAACCAAAGAATTAGCGTAGGCCTAGTATCAATATACACAAACCTCCTACGTGTTTCATGCAAAACTTAACATAAAAATTGACGACTGCAAAGTGAAAATAATTCAAATACATTATTTTGTTATAGCCATCCGGTAATCATGTTTCCTTTTCCTTTTAATACACCAGCAGCTGTAAAAACTTTGGAAATAAGTATAAGACAATTCCTCTTTGCTGTATCTAACTTGTAGGAGAAATTTAGGTTGACAAGTATAATGTGAAGCCTGATGTGTGTGAGTGTTTATATATATATGGTGATTGATTTATTTTTCGTTTCCTGCACGGAGTTAATTAAAAATAACGTTTTCTGCTTTGAAGTGTTACGTAATACCACCTCAAACAGCATATATATTCAACACTGTCGAATGTACGTTGATGCAACTGTGCGAATCTCAAGCTATTAGTAAACAAAACCAATGTCGAGTGGAAAGGGCAGTTAGGGAAGAGGTCGAGCGAACGACTTGGAAAGCGAGACCAAGTAGGTGCTCTTCATCCCTGCAGAGTGTCGTGAGATGATACCCTACGATGAATCAGGGAGGAATGAACAACGGAGAAACGGAATCGCCTCAAGAAAATCCTCCACGTGATATACGAGAGGCGCCCCGCTGGGAATGAAGCCCGAGTCCCCGAGATAGGAGACACGCGACACGCAGTTCCAGTAATCAGTTGATTAGAATGAACACAGTAATTTGCTTTATTATCTCGATTCATTATAGTCTTACACATTTGGATTCTAATCAGACTATAGAACATGTTACCAGCTACTCTTTTTCTCGGTTTTCTCTATTTTCCTCTTTCTTTCCCACTCTCGTTTCCTCCCATATTGTTTCAGTTGACAGTAAAAGGTTTGTCATCTCGAAACTAATCACGCTGAACGAAAATTTTTATGTTGTGAAATAGCAATATGACTAATGTTCGATAAGCTCCATACCAAAGCTTCTATTATAAACCCTACAAACCTTAAAATGAAAGCCCTGATATAATATTTGTTAGTTGTCAATGGATAGTTTCCTTCTAGATGACACTAAAAACTATAGAAGACTTCAATCTGTCGAAAACAATTATCTCCAGATCTACGCTAAATATAATTAAAAGTTTTAGATACCGTCATAAAGTAAAATTCGAACACATACTGATACCAAATACCCAGATTAATAATTTGTTTAGTCTCACATTTACAATATCCGTTAGGTTGACTATTCTTGATTAACATCGGCCTTTCGATTCTCGTACTTTAGAATTTGATTAGTTAATATATACACTTCGCTTAAAGGGGTCGCGGTGGCTGAATGGTCAGACCATTTGCCTCCCACCAAGGCGATCCGGGTTCGATTCCCGGCGGGATCGGACCTCGGATATTCGCATGTGGGAATCGTGCCGGGCGATAACGTTGGTCGGCGTGTTTGCTCTGGGATATCCCGTTTTCCCCGCCCCATCATTCTGGCGCTGCTCATACTCACCTCATGTCACCCATCACCAGCGCTAAAGATCTCTATGTTAGGCGCTGACCAAAATTTCACTCTCACGCCGCTTAAAAGTGTAAATATCGGGGAAGTATCGAAGGATACGTTGTGCCTTATAATCACACGAGCGGTTTTGCCTAAAAAGATAAGTTAAGTAAAATAATTAAACACGGCTTAATTTTTGTCCAAGAAGTGCCTCGTTGATGCAGGTAATTAACAGCATGTATCGGCGAGCTTACATGTCAGCTGTCATGAGCAGTCGCACATATTTAATTTGACAGTGTATCAAATATGCTCGATACTGCAAATCTGTCATAAGCTTCAAGTACGCAGACGTGAATATATTAATTTGACAACATAAAATACACTGAGAGAAAGAATTGTTTCATTATACTAAATATATTTGTTTGGGTGACGTTTACTTCAGCTAAACAATATTTTGTTGGTAATACCAAGCTTGGAGTCCTTCAAACAAAATTAATTATTTACCTCGACCAAATTATTCATTTAAACGCAATTTGTTTGTGCCAGACGTATATTTGGTTACTACAGGACGTCGAATAAATATTTTGTGTAAACAAACAACTAGTTACAACTTGTCAACAAAATAATATTGTTAGTTATAAGTGAAGTGCTTTGTATCAACAATTTTTTTTCGATGGACTAAATGATTTTGTTTGCAAAACT
>PNEQ01017144.1:0-12118 GCA_003012365.1 Medauroidea extradentata | reverse complement strand
TTTCTTTTAATTTTGTCAGTTTCCTGTGTAAGTGGTTTCGAGTCTTCCCAAAGAATTTTGTGGCTATTTTCCCATGCATGTTCGGCCAATCTAGATTTTTGGGTTTCGCCTTTCTTGCAATTGTTTTTATGTTCTTTGATGCGTGTTGAAAGAGCTCTGCCAGTTTCTCCAATATACATATGACCACATTCGCAGGGTACATGATACACACAGTTGTGAGTTTGTAGTTTTTCAGTGGCTGGTTTTACCCTGGTGACCATACTTTTCATAGCGGATTTGGATTGGAATGTCCTAAACTCATTGAGGCCATCAATCCAGTTTACATATGAAACAGAAACCAATGGCAGCATTCCTTTTTTGGACGTACTAGTTAGCAGGGAAAACAGCAGTCTGGAAACTAAAGTATACAGGAAACCTACACATACAGGCCAATACCTACATTTTACATCCAACCACCCTGAAAGCACAAAAACTGGCATAATTCGCACACTAGCTAACCGAGCTGAGAGTATTTGTTCCAACAAGAAATCTGTACTGATAGAACACAACCAAATAAAAAAAGAACTCGCAGCCAACGGTTACCCGGCAAACACCATCAAACAGCACATGAAACCTAACAGAACACTCAAGCCCACAGAAACCGAAAAAACTAGCAGGAACCCTAGTTATTCCGTACGTTAGAGGCCTTTCGGAAAAAATAAGACGTCCTGGAAACAAATACGGACTTCAAACTACATTCGGATCCAAATCTACTATCAAAAGTATGGTCACCAGGGTAAAACCAGCCACAGAAAAACTACAAACTCACAACTGTGTATATCAGACACCCTGCGAATGTGGTCATATGTATATTGGAGAAACTGGCAGAGCTCTTTCAACACGATTCAAAGAACATAAAAACAATTGCAAGAAAGGCGAAACCCAAAAATCTAGATTGGCCGAACATGCATGGGAAAATAGCCACAAAATTCTTTGGGAAGACTCGAAACCACTTACACAGGAAAATGACAAAATTAAAAGAAAAACCAAAGAATCAGCCTTTATTATTAGCAATAGCAATATTTTCAGTCAACAGAGCATTGAATTAAAAAATATGTGGATCCCATTGATTAAGAGAGAAACAACTTTAGAGCAAGCACAAAACAAAAACACACACTCAACCCATCACAACCAATCAGAGTCAATCTATGCTGCGCGACCAATCAGGAGACAGCTCGTCTCCCATTGGCTGAGCAGGATAAGTGGGGTTACCCTATATATACCCATGGTTTTTCCAGTCTCCTCATCAGTCGCACTCGTATTCCTGAACCCTGTGTGTCTACCTGATGACGGGAACAGATTCCAGTTCCCGAAACGTTGTAACACTGTCTGTCTGGAAAACTACTTATTGTGTTTTGTTTCATTTCTTCATTGTGTCGTTTGTCTTGTCTGTATATGTCTGATATCTGTTGCATTTTGTCTCGTCTACTTGTTGTGTTCTTTTGTTATTTTTCTGTTCGTGTCTGATATCTACTGTGTTTGTTGTTTCGTCTCATCATTGTGTCGCATGATATTTGGTTTTTATTTTATTTTGTCATTAATTTCATTTATTATCTGTTTGTTTTATTTGACCCGATTCAATCTTGGAATTTCATGTTCTGTATCTTGCTGACTAAGCATACTCTGCTTATTTTATGGTTTCTTTTATTTGTTTAATTTTTCTTTGACAGTCGTTCAAATTTGCAATGGAGTACGTCCAAGAAACTGAATCTAGTAATGAGTACATGATTTTATAAATACGAAACGTTATGGCATTGCATCAGTGGAAATTTTTAATTATTTTAATTCTCACTTTTTTTAAATTCTGAGAAGAAAAATGTGCAATATGCTAGTACAGAGTGAATTCTATATATCTTGTGAGTAAAACCATTGCAGTTGAACTTTTAACATATATTTAGGCCGTAATCAGTACATCAATTTTTATACACTCTTTATTTGCTGGACATATTTCGGCCCAAGTTAGTGTTAAAAGTTAGACTGCAATGCTTGCACTGTAGAGTAAAGTTAATATAATTCACGCTATAACAGCACATTTCACATTTTTTTGCTTAGAATCAGATGAAAGCCAAAAATAAAATAATTCAATAATGCTACTGATGCAGAGTCTTAAGCAACATTTACGTATTTAAAATACAGTGTACCACAGGATTTAATATGTACAACCTACCTACTACCATATTCATTACATACATATTTTTCAGGTAAAACTATATGGCAGCATTTGCTGATGATTGTGGATCATTCTACAAAACCAACACTTATGATGAAATATCTACAATGATACAAGCTGACTAGTTACACTGAAACATTGGTTCAACAAAAAAATTATTAACATTTTAACAATAAGGTAAAACCAACCAAGTTTATATGTTTCCCAAGGTTCATACTTGCTTGGAACATTAAAAATAATGACTTATAACGATTTTATTGAATTTTTTCTATGGATTTTTTAATATGGATCTAAGATTTTAAAACAATAATATTCTATATAAGCAGAAGAGAAAAATAACACATACATACATAGGACAAAATGTAACTAGTACATGTTCTACATAGGCAAAGTCACACAGTTATAACAAGAGACATTTTCAAATTGAAAATTAAATAATGTACACTACAACAAAAAATTTTAATAACATCTTGAATAAATGGTGGAAAATGTTTGGAAGTGTTTACATTATATGTACATACACTAACAGTTTCCAAAGTACTTGTTGAAGATTGCACTAATGCACACTCGACAGCTACGTGGACCTACTGTACTACTTGAAGTTGAAATGTTTTCGCATTGGGCATATACATTTCCAGTAACTCACTAACTTTTATTTTAGCACCAGTTAGCTCCTGTAACTCACATATTTTGTTCCTACTAATACTGCACTTGATAAAAAGCCCTCCATATCTAGAAGATAAGTTACTACTTTTGTAAAAGATTATCAACAGATATCTCAGATTTGTTAATGTCCTCCTCCAAATGAACCTTCTTTTTAAAGTCTTTTCCTTCCTCTTCTCGTGTGCACAGGTTGAATTCCTCCAAGCAGGCTCCGCTTCCAAGTACTGTACTGCATGTATTTCATTCGAGCAGACGACACAGATGTCCTCTATTTTTTGGTACCGTAAGAAGTGTGTCATGTATGGCAGCGCAATACATGATGTAGTGTGACGAGCTCAACATCTCAGGTTTTAGAGGTAGGAAAATCTCTTCCTGATGATGCACACGTGACAAAAGAAGCTACATTATAACGCCAGCCCACACCTTTCCATATGCCGTGCTTAAAAAGAGCCACTGAGAAAGATGTACCGTAGAGTCTGAACTTTGTGGTAGCCAGAGCTGTGGAGTCGGAATTTTGGCAATTTAAAATGTAGCAACTCCGACTACAGATATGACTTGGCAAACAAATTTTACATTTACATTTTTACGTTCTATGTTTAAATCCTAGTACTCAAATTTAAGAAGTACATATTTAAACAAGCTTAGGTAAATGTTAACAAAAAATAAAACTTTATAAAATTCTTTAAGAATTTAAGAATTCCATATTTTGACATTTCTCTTCTGAGAAATTTGCCTGGCTGTTCCATTGTTTGGAGCTTTAAACCTACCTGGCTTCCTGGAAAAGTAGTCTCCACAATCGTGTTATGTTTACAGACACACTTCTCAGAAGTGAACTGTCAGAATGTGGAATTCTTTCATGAGATAGACTATAATTATCAGAGCACTGTTCAAGAATTAATTTCTTAGAATCTGGAAGGTAGTTAATACTCAAAAAATTAAAGAGGTTATTAAATAAATTTACAAGCTTCTATTCATTCCGTGACAATGAAATACGTTCCAATGATACACATTATACAATTTGCTTGTATCACAATGTTAATGAGTGGAATCGGAGTTGGAGTCAATAGCTCTGGTTACCGACTTCTCGGCCTTGGTGGTAGCTCTCAGGGCGGAGGAGGGTCAGTACATGCACGTGCAGCACAGTAGGTGTATCATTCATACTGAAAACACTGCTACATTACTAGCCCACAGCGCATGTTACGAGATGCTGCCAACAGCCGAATAATGTTATTCACAGCTGAGTAGTTGTAACAAAGAAACAGACTACTTTCAATTCCTTTAAAGGTATTAATGCATGGAAAACAATAACTGTGTTAAACAGTTCAACACACTCACAGTACAAAGAGCCTGGTACAGGTGGTTCACGACAAAGCGAATAGGTACTTTCGATGACCATTGTGCCTAGAATAATAATTACAAAATAGTATGTACTCTCATTTCACAGATGAACTTTTAATCACGTTACGATCTACACACTCAGATTGTTACTTAGCTTGCTTTGTTTATGATACAAAGACGAAACTATAAATTATCTGAAAGATAAATGTAACAAGGGTTTCAAAAATGCTCGTTTTATTACAATAACATGTGTCACTGTGTTTGTCGACTATAATTACAAGTTCAAGAACTAAATTGGTAACTGCGACTAATTCATAAGCCAGTTTTAGAGATTAAACAATTTCACACATGCTACTGCAACTTCTGTTCCAGTCCATGAATTTAACATTACACCTTAATTAATCAGAGATAAAACGGAAGTATAAGCTTTGCTGTATATTTTGAAGTAATTTCGTTACTTGTTTTTTATTAATTACTAATGTGTATAAGTGCACTATACTGTACAAATTTCTGATGAAATCTTGCACTAGGGCCTACTTAATTTTCAGTAAAGAGCTAAAAAATATGTTTTTAATGTATTGTTATACACTTCATTACATTTTTAATACCTGGCTCTTGAATACAAAAAAGGAAAAATAATTATCTGTTTCAGTATTTTTGTTTGTAGTGAAAACAAAAAATTATGTTCTCAAGGTCATAACTCTAATTTTTTATTTAAAACTGGCATAACATAGGCTAACCGAAAAAGTGTTAATTAACTATACATGTAGTATTTAAGAAATATAAAAATAAAACACCTCATTCACCAGTTTCCTTACAGAAGATATCTACCTGTGATTATTTTTCGTCTTTGAGGCATAGAAAGAAGTTAAGAACCATATCCTATAGCCCTATGCACTGAACATTAAATGAGCATCCACAATGTTAGCAGTATGACCTATTAACTTTCGTACAGGACTTAAAACAATGACAGAGTGCTTTATTAGTGGAAAGAATGATCTGAAGTCCAACAAATATATGTATATTCATCTGTCGGTTAACCTGGGTAGATATTTTCCCATATAGAGCAGTCTTGAAAATCCTTTCCAATAAGCCTCAACCTTGTGTTTCTACAAGGCTCACTGAATTTTTAAAACTATTTGCATACAATTTGAAGTGCTTTTTTAAAATAGGCCTATACAAACATGCTGTGAACACGTTTTCAGTTTCGCAAGTAAGCTGCTAATCCTGGCATGCTGTAACAATTCATGCACAAGATAGTTATGCCCCTCCCCTCTTAAGACCTAGATGTTTCATTCGTATTGTATAGCTTTTAAAAAACTATTATTTTCCTAAACAAAGATTGAAAGAATCCAATAAATTGAAAAAATATTAACACCACGTTGCAAATAGTATTTACTGTGAAGACTAGTTATTCCAAGAGAAATAACATACAGTAACATGTTTTGCTAACTGTTTCGTAACTTTAATTAATATTTCATTAATTCAATAAGTAATAAAATTAGATGGGGGTTTTAGTTTCCAAAAAAATTAGGCTTAATACTAAAAACTATTTTTAACAATATGGCCAGAACTAATTTAAATATTAGTGTAGGCAGGTTTTTGTTTACAAAATTAACTTTCGTAAAAGCTACAGAAATTTAAGATTTATAGCTTAAACACATAAATTCATCAAACTCTCCAAAAGTAACATCTGACACTCTTCACTTCAGAACCGCTCCTCGCTTCTCAGTCACCTAGGCTACCTGTTCAACGCACAAAATTAAGGAAATTTCAGGATCATGCATAAAAATAAGGACTTTTAAAGGCCCTTAAACCAATGTTAGAAAATAAGGCCTTTTAAAGGTCTTCTAAGGACTACACAAACCACGGCTCCTCCAGTCTCGCTCATGTACTACTTGATACAGAAAAGGCAATACTAGGCCTAGTAGACAATATAATACTACACGTAACATCCCACGTTAAATACATTGGTCAAATAGGCTACTTGGTCTGAAGTGATTCCTGTTCAAACTACGTATGTTAAATATTTACGGACAAAAATATCCCTAATAGCAGAAGTGTCAAATGAGTTAGATAAATATTTAAAACCAAAAAATGCACAAAAAGGAACTTATAGCTACTTACAGTATTCTAGAGCACGTAGACATTATAAATATGTTGACATAATACAGGCTACACAGAAAAAAAAACAAAATTAACAAGATGTTATTCAGAATAGAAAAATCATGTAACTGTTCAAGATTTACAACCTCTAGGCTGCCCTGAATTTTAATGTACGCAGAGTAAAAAATGTTGTCACCAATATAGTACATAAACAAATAATAAATAAGACATTAGGCTACATAATTAGTGTATGTAGGCAACTGCCGTGATTCATTTTTGATAAATTATCATATTCATGGACACTACAAATGCAACGGTAGATTCAATTTACCTCCACAAGTTAACACAATAATTTATTTACCGCTTAAGTGGGCTGCATTATAGCTTATGACAATCTTACATAATACTTTTAACTGTAATTGAGATTTTGTTACACTCTTGCATGATACCACGAAAGTTTAGTTATGTGATGCTGTACGTTCCTATGTTAAGAAAAAAAGTATGTTATACTTAATTAGAGAAAAATAACTTGTGTGACTTTTCCAATTTATGAACTTCAGGTTCAAGGGATCATGATAAAATTAATAAATAAATGTGGACCTCGTAATTGACAACTGCATTATATTTACCTTAAATTGTCGTCATGCATTCAGTTTTGATTTCTGCATTTTTGCAGTTTAGAGTTACACAAACATAAAAACTTAAGACAGGAGAACTAGAATATTTTTATCCACACATGAAAAGGGGACCATTCTAAGGAAAAATTCAAATGTAAACTTAATAAACAAAGAATTCATTACTGTACCTCTGTACTCCAATCTTACCTAACAATATTAAAAACAGTTCAGTTACATGTAATAATATTTTGTAGTATACAGATCTTAAAATATTAGTACATTCCTCGATTACTTGGTATTTATAATATTTTAGTGGTTAAATAGCTTTGTTGGGCAAACAAAACTGAACACAATAATAGTGTTGGATGTTTATAGGTGCTTAGACATTAGAATTTGTTTATATTTACTTCCTTTCCTTCTTGTGATAACAGGCAACAAATGAACAATCGAATGTAACAAACCATAATATGACTGTATAACTCACGTCTGGTGTGCCTCCTGATGATATTTGATGTTGTTGATCAGCATTCATACTGGATCCGATGCATTGGTCAAAGTTTAACGCCCTCAGTCAGCCTAAAATATCAAACACGATAACTGATATGTACAATCATTCGGTCGATGGTAAAACACTTGCAGGTTAATTACGTTATTTCTTCAGTAAGTGAATACATCAATCAATAAGTCATTTTACATAATCAATTGTGAAACAAGAACAGCAACTAACAACAAATAACCAACTTAAGACCCAAGTAGACAAAAGTACGAACACTATTTACCACAAACAAAAACAAGCCGCTGTCATAGTCGGCTAACCATTTCCCAATTCCAAAATACAACTAAACTAAAACAGACCGAAACACGATAACCGATTACGAGAAATTACTGATTACTGACTCCGAAGCAAAAAACGTAAATATGCTTATACAAGAACACATTAAATTTGATGAATTGCGACGATGTAAACAATATATGACAAAAATAAATAGTAAGAAATACTACACAATAAACAGGTTAGCTGTCATGGCGTAAACATTACGAGTCGTCAAAATCCCGAAAACAATGCAAAATAAGACAAATAAGAATTTATAAATGTCTACTCCATTATTAGTTACAACACTTTAATTAATCAACTAAAACATATTAAATTTTTATTTTTAGGAAAAAACCTTAAAAAGTTATTTTTTTAATGAAAGTAACAATCGACAGGTATATCGATATTTATAAAGAAAGTAAATGTGTCTCGAAAACGTTATTTTATTTTATAATGGAGGTTTGGCCAGTAGCATTTTCGCAATGAATCATGGGTAGTAACAGCTGATTTTGTACAAACGGTGCAGGAAAACGTATATGATTATATGGATTGATGAGATTCTATTCATTAATTAAAACTTTTAATACACTCTGAGTCAAAAAATTACTGTTTCTTACTATATGGTAACTGCAGGCATTTTTAAAATACGTTTGTCATATATCGTATTGAATAATAAACAACGTTGAAGCAACAAGTATGTGTTAAAGATAAAAATATTTCATTTTTCTCAAAACCTGGTAAAATAAAACATGGTGTTCCACAAGGCCCAATTTTAGGTCCACTATTATTCCTAGTATACATAAATGATCTACCATGTTCCCTGAACCCTAACGTTACACCCATTTTATTTGCTGATGACACAAGTATAGTTGTCACTGGTGATTCTGTAGAAGAACTCAGACAAATAGCAAATACCACATTTACAGAGTTGAACTCATGGTTTTCCTTGAACAAATTAAATCTTAATGTAGGAAAAACAGATAAAACAAGGAAAAAACAGAAAATAAAAGAAATAACAAAAATATAAAAAACCTAAGTTGACATGCGACATAGACCATATTCCAGTTTTGGAATTTCATGTTGTGTATGTATCTTGATGACTAAAGCATACTCTGCTTTTTATGTTTTCTTGTCTTATTTTTACTGTTAGTTTTCTTGTGACAGTCATTTATTTCGAAATGGAGTATGTCCATACGAACAAATCTAGCTTAGGCCTATCTTTATCAAGGAAACAAAATTTTACTTCAAGCTAATAAAAATGTATGTACCCACACGGATGTACGACCAGTACATAAACACTCTAGTACCTAACTAATCAAACGTAATATCAATAAACATGATGCACGATACCCGCGCTCGTCTACCAACTTAGCCCATCGTGCGAACCAAACCTCATGGTTACGGAACGGCAGAGGTGGCAGCACCGCTTGCACATATGGTAAAGTGCCTGACCATGTGCGCATAAAAGGTGGCGGCGCATAGACGCCGCACCTGCGACGTCGAGTGAATGCAGTATGGTGCCACCCTATGAGAACAACCATTTATTGGTAGAAAAGTGCCCCGTTGATGCAAACTCCAGTAAATAAGCTTTTTATAAACACGTGTCGTCCTAGCACTACCGTTCTAACTCTGTCAATGCAGGTTATGCTACCGATTGGTAGCCGTGTTTACAGACCAGGGGTAACATTGTTCTGCATTGTCGCCACAGAAAAGGTATAACTGGACCACGGAAGCCGGCCGGGCATTCCATTGAGATCAAGAAGGTGTTCACACAATGCGAGACCCTATTCCACTACAACTGTCAGCGCCCACTGTATCTCCAAACGGATGCAAGCCAAGAGTTGATTGGTGCGGTGCTGTACCAGTATGGCGAAAAGGGGGAAAGGCGCGTGATTGAATTCTCGACCGCCAAGTTTTGTCCCACAGAGAGGCGATACAATGTCAATGAACAAGAGTGCCTGCCAAAGTGTGGGCCATGAAACGTTACCGTGCCTACTTGGAGTACTAGTGCTTCGTTCGGCGCACAGACAACAGGTGTCTGGTATGGTTACAATCCATGCGCGAAGCGCTTAGCAAGCATGCCAGGTAGTCAATGGCATTACAAGGGTATGATTTCGAGGTGGAACACATCGCAGGGGATGACAACCAGCTGGCCGATGTGATGTGGCGTACGCCATGCGCGGACGTCATTATATGCGAAAACACCAACTGGGAAGATCTCATGCCACTTGGCCATGCCCAGTTGATGCACAGCTATATCAGCTGGTCACGGCACCACCAGAGCAAGTTGTGTCCATGCAGTGCGACACCTGACACCCCACGTGCAGGAGACGGTAACCCCACTAGGTGCATAAGACGTCTCTTCGCAGACCGGACACCGCCGACTGTGGCAACAGAAGGCAACTGACATGGGGAGACAGTCGACGCCAGTTAGGAAGGGTCAACGCACTCACCGGATCCAAGACGCAACCGAGGAGTCACGGCGTAGCAACTACTACCTGCAGACGGAGTTGTACGCACCTCAACACCCGCCATCGAGACGCCACCTGCCGACATGACCAGCCCACACCCCGATGGAACCGCGCCAGGGATGGCAGCAATGGGATCACCTGGTTACGACGGGCCCCAAGAAAGGACCAGTGAGGTCTCTGCCCAGTTGCCACTGGGCGGGGGCGACAGCCCAACATCTTCCGGCCCGTCTGAGGCTGCCAGCAAGCACAACGAGTGTCAGCCCGCCGCCAGCGCTGCACGAGGGGGAGTACCAGGCACAGACACCACCCCTCCCTGCCACGGCCGTCCAGGACTCTGCCCTGCAGCCTCCTCGGCAGCCGCCTCCGGGCGACATAGACCCCGAAGACCATCTATGGGATGGGGGAGGCACCCGCCTCCCCGCCAGTTGACGCGTCAGAGCCGCGGGGTGTGCCCCGGGTGCACCTCCTGCCAGGATGATCCGGCATCCCAGACAGTGGTAGCAACGCCGTGACGTCATCAGCCACCGCAGCCAGGTAGGTACCAGCTCCGCACTCGGCAAGGCAGTCAGTGGAGCCACCCCTGCTGCAGGTAAGGCGACGGCATCATTGTGGTGCGCAGTCATGGTCCTAGAGGGAGCACTTGACATGCTACGCCTGTGCACCTCTACCAACTCAGCACGTTGTGCATTTCACACCCCATGGTTAAAGAAGGGCAGAGGCGTCAGTACCGCCTGCACATATGGGAAAGCGCCCAACCACATGTGGGTAAGAGGCGGTGGCACCTAGAGGCCACCCACGCGATGTCGCGTGGGTACAGTGTGTGTTCCACCCTATGAGAGCTAGTATTTATTGGTAGGAAAGTGCCCCAATGATGGAAACCCAGTCAGTTAGCTTTTTATAAACATATGTCATTTTAGCACTCCTGTGCTAACTCCATCAATGTGGGTTACGCCACCAATAGGTAGCAGTGTTTACAGGCCAGTGGTAACGTTGTTCTGCATTTAAAATTCATAATAAGTGTTTTTTCTGTTAGTGAGTGACAATAATTCATAATTGTATACTTATATACATCGCTGTATTTGTAGTACTTACTACCTCTTGTTGTTTTAATCTATGGTTGTTGTTGTGTGAAAAATAAAATGCCTCTAGATGTTATATTTGAACAGTTCATTTTTAGTTATATTTAAATAAAATATTTTTTTAAAGTTTATTCCTGACATGGTAGCAGGTATGTGGTTGAACATTTATTAGATGATACTATTGAATAAACTATAGAAATATATATATATTGTTGTCAATTTTTTTTTTGTGTATTGTATTTTCAACTAGATGATAATCTTTTAGAAGTTAAAGATGGAAAATGAAAAACAACACATAATTAAACTAATTGGTGAAGAAAATTGGTTGACATGGAGACTTGTTATAAGAACACTACTGTAATATGATGAAGTTTTGGAAGTTGTAGATGGATCACTTCCAAAACCTAAACCTGACGGATGATAAAGTTAATATTACCAATAATAATTTAGTAGATTAGTGGACAAAATTCAACTCAAAGACGAAAAAAATTTTAATAATTTCATTGGATACAAAACCATTACTTCGAGTTGGTGGTTGTAATACAGCACGTGAGATATGTTTAAAATTACACCAAATTTATGATACCCAATCAGCTGAAAATATTGACCTTTTAAGACATGCATTTCATAATATTAAATGGGATTGGTCAGGAGATATGCAGGATCATTTAGCAAAATTTGACGATATTCAAACACGTATGATGTTGCTAGGTAAACCTATTGATGAAGGTGATATGTGTGCGAGGTTATTACAAACTTTACCAAAAACATTCGATCATGTGTATATAACATGGCATGATTTATCTCAGGCAGATAAAACA
>PNEQ01017143.1:0-12118 GCA_003012365.1 Medauroidea extradentata | reverse complement strand
GCGTGAGGAACGCCATAAGATTCCTCTGCGCAACAACCAATCAGACGTCGAGTGGGGTGATCACGTAAGTAACGCCACGGCCGTCGGCCACGCGGCCCTGCGAGAGAAGAATCTACCGACTGAGTGCCCGTTCTCCAATAACGGGCTGGCGCACCGGGCAATTCACTATCTAATCACCAACCCCCGCTCGCGTCAATGCAAAAAAGAGCTTTAAAGGTCACTAGGCATGTTTAACTACCTAAGGAAGTTTGCTCCAGGCATGGCCCGAATAATGGCCCCACTGCAAGAACTGTTAAAGGCTAGGGTTGAATGGTGTTGGTTGCCCCAACATGAGAGGGCATTTACAAACTTAAAATCTATGGTGACATCGGCACCAGTTCTCAAAACATTTGATAGCAAACTACCCATCCTGATTCAGTGCGATGCATCCAGTGGGGGCTTAGGGGCTTGTTTGCTGCAGGAGGGGCCACCGGTATTGTATGTGTCAAGGAGTCTAACGCCAACGGAGAAACTTTACTCGCAGGTAAAGAAGGAAATGCTCAGTATAGTATTTGCGACAAAGAAGTTTCATCAGTTAATTTATGGTAGAGACATAGTTGTAGTAAATGACCATAAACCTCTCGTGTCAATCTTAACCAAACCAGTTCATGAGGTCATGTCGCCACACTTACAAAGATTCAAGTTACTTCTTGTGAAGTATCAGCTAAAGTTTAAATATCAGGAAGGGTCGATGTTGTTTATTGCTGACCTACTGTCACGAAATTCACTCCCAAAAGGGGATTGGGACAAGCAACTGCAGTAATTCCTAGCACAAAGTGTGAATGTGGGTAGGAATTTACAGATATCGGCTGCTAAACGAGCAGAACTGGTAAGGGCCACTGCTAGTGACTTAGTATGTAACAAGTTGATTAAATATTGCAGGCATGGTTGGCCGGGGGTTAAAAACATCCCACAGTGTGTTCGAGGATATTGTACCCTTAGTGACAGTGTCGTGCTTGACAATAGGTTATTATTTTTAGATGATGAGTTAATTGTACCAGAAAGTTCCCGGTCGGACATGTTGTTCACGTTACATAAGGGCCACTGTGGCATATCCAAAATGAAGTCAAAGGCTAGACAGTTTCTCTACTGGCAGGGAATGTCTCAGGATATTGAAATTTTTGTAAATAAGTGTTCTGTTTGCCAGAAGTATGCTGCGTCAAACCCACGAGCACCGCTGCTGTCACATGAGAGACCTAATCTTCCCTTCAGTATAGTGGGAGCAGATATCTTGATGTTTGGGGGAAAGCTATATTTGGTTGTCATTGATTATTTGTCTCACTGGATTGAGTTTTATAAATTACAGAGTGGTGCGGCTGAGGAAGTGAATGCTGCCTTTAAAATCATATTCGCCACACACGGCATTCCAAAATTGGTGATTGCTGACAATTGTCAGCAACAAATTTGTACCATTCTGGTCAAGCGAGTGCTTATTTCTGGCGCAGGAGTGGGGTTTCACTATTGCCATGAGCAGTCCACATTACCCGCGTAGTAATGGTATGGCTGAAAGGGCAGTTCAAACTGCCAAAAATATGTTAAAAAAAGTGTAGTGAAGACGGAAGCTCGATTGAACTGGCACTCTTGCAATATCGCTAGATGCCAACGCATGGCACATCTCACACACCGTCGCAAGTGTTAATGAGTAGGAATCTTAGGTCACTGTTGCCCTTGTCGGAATTGCAACTACAGCCTGTGGTGGTGAACAACTTTGAGGGATGGTTGAGTGATGTTACAAAGAAGTCTAAAAGGTATTATGATAGAGGAAATCGGGAAAAGGAAGAGTTTGCCCCAGGTGAGGAGGCATTCGTTCAATAGGAAGGGCTATGGTATCCAGCTGAAGTGGTCGACAGGCATGATAGCCCAAGGTCATATTGGGTGAGAGGTGTAGAGGGGAGAGTGGTGCAGAGAAATTCTTATCACCTTATACACTCGAGGGTCCCGATAGAAATGAATACCCCGCAGGATAGGGGATGTGCAGAGGATGGGGATGAGGTGAGGGGTGATGAGTCGATTAGAGAGCCAGCAGGAGTTGAGGTAAAGGAAAAGTCGGTTAGACCTACTGAAGAAGGGTTAGAGGAGATATGTTTACCTGTAGGAGATCCTAGTCAGGAGTGCACCACAAGGGCTGGTAGAGTTGTCAGGAAGTCTGGGTATCTCAAAGACTTTGTAGAGTTGTGATTAATGTGTGGGGTGTAATTGATTGTACTTGAGTGTGTAATGTTGGGAGTGAGATGTTGTAAAAGTGATTGTACTGGAGTGTTTGATGTAACGGAGGGAGATGTTGCATAGTTGGCAACATTGACGGCATTGGACAAGAGACAGATGTGAGAGGACGAGGACATTGTTGGTCAGATGTATTGGCGATGATAAACACAGATGTATAAGTAATGGGTTGAGTTAATCATGTACACTTGGAATAAATGAGGTGCAGTCAAGCTGGTGTTGTATATCAATTCAAACATAAGTGACAGACTGTACAAATATAAATAAACATTTTTCTCATTACTATTTTTCCTAACATGTGTGTAATTCATAGCATCATATTTTCTGTATATACTCTAATTAATTTAATAATATTTTACTGGTTTTAATGATTTACTGAGTGATGTGTCACTGTTTACTGGAAACTGCATTTAAATGAAATGTAATACTCGACATTATAGTGTTTGAGATTTGTCGATCAAGTCAAGGAATTCTACCCCACTTTAGCCAGGGGTGAATAAATGGCTGAAACACTATGATTGAGTTTAATTCCTTTAACAACTTCCTTTCACCTTCTTGGTGATTGCTCCTCCTAGTAGGTAGTAGCCCACTCTGCCATCCTGGTGTTCGCTCCTTTTAGGAGGTAGTGGCCCACTGTTTCAACCTGGTGCTCGCTCCTTTTAGGATGTAGTGGCCCACTGTTTCAACCTGGTGCTCGCTCCTTTTAGGATGTAGTGGCCCAATCCACCCTCCTGGTGCATGCCCCTCCCTGGAGGCAGAAGCCCACTCCTGCCCTGGTGCCGCTCCATTTCGGTGGTAGCGGCCCATTCCACCCCCTCCATCTGGAGAATCCACTCATATCCTGTGCTATACAGAAGGTGTATATATTGTTGCGAGTCGCGACTGTCTGGCTGGGCGGTGTAGTACGATACCGTTGGTGGGCCGTAGCTAGGACACCCCTCTTCCCACCTCACTCCTTGGCGCCGTGGCTGTCGAGCAGGGCAGCGAATTACAATACAGTGGCGGCAGCGCTAAAAGACTTCCTCGGGTGCTGCAAGGATTGTATTACTTCTTGATAACAACCTGCACGCCGCTATAATCGGAGAGCAGTGTAAGCCGATATAGCAGCTGCAATAACAAAGAGGTTCGACATACATTGTGTCGCCCATGTGCGGTGGCGACCAACTGCTCCCAATATCGGGTAATCGAGGGAAATGTCGTGACGTGGAATGTTCCTGTTCCTTCTTTATCTCTCGTGGTGGTGCTTGACATTGAAGCGACGCCTTTCCAGGAGGTTGGAGAACAGAGACTTGCCGAGATAATTCGAGATGTAGGTGTGGGTATATAAGGGGGAGCTGCAGCAGGAGCGAGAGAGTTTTGGCTGGCAGGTGCCTGGTGCGATCTCAAGTGATAGTGACGAGTGTTCGAGGGTGTCCAGCGAGTGTGACTTCAGCAAGTAGTAGGAAGAAGGTGTTTCTAGGCCAGAAAATATTCTTCGGTACTCTTTCATTGGGTCCACCATTGTTGGTGACTAGTAACCTTTCCATATACAGAGAACTTATGTAGATGTATTTTTTTTCCCTTTAGGTAAGTAGTAGTTATTTGTTCTGATTGACATTTACTGTGGTAAATCATTAGAGATATAGGTAATTTTTTGTATATACAGTTGTAAATAAACTAGGTTAGCTATATTTTCTTTATTTTGTCAAAGACCTCCATCTCCAAACATATCTAGCCCGCAACTTGTAACGATATGGTGTTTTGGGTGACTGACAGCCCAGTTCCAACCACTTTCAATAGGTGTTGCAGCATGGACCAGCCCATAATAGGTTCTAAGAATCATTCTCTCCAGCATTCTCCAAACAGCGGCACTACAGCCCGGTGGTCGACCCCGACCCTGATATTTCAAGAGTCTCGTGCTGGCCCGAGAATACCCAGAATTGGCCAGTTGGCGCCCATCCTAACTCTCAGAATCACCACTCCGACAAACCTTGTGACGACCACTCATGTCAATCTGTTAGTCTCATCAGGTGTGCAATTGAGCACACTGCAGTGGTATAGACTGATCTTAACTTAACACAGGCACACTGTTTTACTGTGTTTTTTGTTTGGTTGTATGTAATGAAGGTATCAAAACAGTTGTGCCTTTCACGCTGACCTTTAAGCCTGCAAGCATTTACAAGCTGTGACAACACAAATATTCTGTCCACACTCGTTCTCATGAGTGGATACTGGAAGGTGCCCATGAGAAACACGGACAGCCACAAGACGATTCACGACTTCCGATGTTGGCCGCTACCAATTTTGCACCATGCAATTTGCACTAGCCATGTTGCAGAGCACATTGGTCTAAATACTTCCCTTATCGATGAGTGCATCCTGGCCTACCTCGACGATGTGATGTTCTGGTCGGAGTTCTGGGAAGAGCACCTGTAACCTGCCTTTCGTTCTTTAGCATCTGGTTGTGAATAGACAGATCACCTCCTTACCTGGCGACTTTCTGGGCATTATATTACACGTCGAAGGTAACCGTGCCATGGGCGTTGCTAGCTCACATTTGGAGGGAAAAGGGAGGACTACAGTTGATTTAATTGTTGAGGAACACCTGTTCCGAAAAGAAAGTGGGCGGTCCGGCGATCCTCCCCCGGGAAATAGTGGAGTTTCAAAGTGCACAAAATAGTGGTATTTAAGCATTTTTCATTCCTAAACAGACTAACTATAATAGGCGGTTGAAATTACGATTTTCTTTCGTAGAAAAATGATTTAAGTAAATAAATATGCATAAAGACAGTTAACATACATTTGGAGCCCTATCCAAACACAATTATTATTTTTAACATCAGGAGGAACCGGAATGTTACAGTTTACAAGCTGCAGTACCAAGAAAATTTGACATCTATGTACACAAACATAAATAATCAATAAAAACATGTAATCACTATCATTATAGTATCACACCTAATCGCTGTAGTTCATTTTTAGAAATATATTGTTGCGAGCCGCGACTGTCTGGCTGGGCGGTGTTGTACATTACTGCGGTGGCGGAGCTAGGTCACCCCTCTTCCCACCCATTCCTTGGCGCCGTGGCTGTCGGGCAGGGCGGCGAAATATAATACAGTGGCGGCAGCGCTAAACGACATCCTCGGGTGCTGCATGGATTGTATTACTCCGTGATAACCACCTGCACGCCGCTGTAATCGGAGAGCAGTGTAAACCAATATAGCAGCGGCGATAACAAAGAGGTTCGGCATACATTGTGTCGCCCATGTGCGGTGGCGACCACCTGCACCCAATATCGGGTAACCGAGGGAAACATCGTGACCTGGTTTACTCCTGTTCCCTCTTTATCTCTCGGGGTGGTGCTTGACTTTGAAGCGACACCTTTCCAGGAGGTTGGCGAACAGAGACCTGCCGAAATAATTCGAGAAGTAGGTGTGGGTATATAAGGGGGAGCTGCAGCAGGAGCGAGAGAGTTTTGGCTAGCAGGTGCCTGGTGCGATCTCAAGTGATAGTGACAAGTTTTGGATTGCGACGACTGTTCGAGGGTGTCCAGCGAGTGGGACCGCAGCAAGTAGTAGGAAGAAGGTGTTTCTAGACCAGAAAGATTCTTCGGTATTATTTCTTTGGTGTCCACCATTGTGAGTGTCTAGTTGACGCGGACCAAGCCGCATGCTCTCGGAACAGCCCGTCGTGCGCACCACGCGTGCAGGAACACACCTGGATACCAGTACTGCGGGCGCATATGGGAAAGCGCCCGGCAGCGTGGTCCCAAGAGGCCACGGCGTCCCGACGCCGCCCCCGCAGTCAAACACAATGTCCAGCCATAAAACAAACCCTCTTGACCTCCGGCAATTGCTGGGAATACGTCCCATCAAGCCTAAAAGCCACAAACACGCTGTGAACTACGACGTGTCAGTGTGCGTGTTCTGTATGAGTGAGGGAAAAGGGGACACGTGTGTAGTGTGATTAAGAGACGTCCTAGGCCAGGGGTAACCTTGTTCCCCAAAATTCAGCCCCCGGGAAAGACTTATCATGTCTAACCTCAAACTCGGGTAGAAACACCCCTGCGCCTAACGTGATATTGGACTCGTCCAACCCGCAACCTCTGCCGTATAAATTCTTTAAAACTACTAATTGTTAAAATACTTTTCTTTATAACAACATTGCTCTCTAGATTTTTCATTTAACAATATTAAAATAATTCTCTGTTATTAATGTAATTCAAATGCACGTAACGTAAAATATTGTCTGACATAAAATTTTCAAAACATAAAAATGAACATTCCAAACAACCTTTTGGACATTAATCATCAAGCCTAAATTTTATACAAATTTTCCAAGTGCTTTGTTTATATGTTGTGTTTTATGTGTGAACGAAGTTTTGGCGCGCTCAGCAGCAAGGTCGCCCTGAGCCCGCCAAGGCTTCGGCAGTTGACTACTGGCGGCGTGTAGTGGCGGTTCGGCTAATGTCACCCGGGCACCAGCATCTCTTTTGTCTTATCATTCACTGCAATAGTCGTTTCCTTTCTTTGTCTGGAACAGTAATTTAACATAATTTATGTGCCCGGGTTAACCCCTCTACCCTGTCGACTCGTTACGCGCCCAGGGGCTTTCATACCGTAATTTTCCACTTCCCACCACGTGGGAATTTTACCGCGTCGCCTACCGGACGGGCCAGGTTCGGATCCGTTTCATATATCGCCAGGATTGTGTTTGTACTGGGAGACCGATGTGAGTAAATAACGCCGTGCCTATACATATATCTGTGTTATTATTGACTTCGGCGCTTCACTGTGTTTCAGGGCACGGGACCCTACAACCCGGTGACATAAGTGTTTATATGGGTGTACAGGTGCCCGAAATCCCTGTCGAGTGCATTGTGTGTGTATGGATATGAGCGTGGGGAGGGCCATAACACTCCCCTGAGTAAGTAGAACGGCGGAGGACGAGGAGATTTTGAAGCCGGCCATCGGCCACACGACCTGAGATAACTCCACTCGTAACATCTGAGTGCCGGTTCTCTGCTAACTGGCTGGCGCCTAGTCGGGAACGATCTTAAAGCACGGTGGTATTTTCTCATCACCATCTCCTCCACCCTCGTCCCCGTCATAGTAACCTTACCATATACAGAGAACTTATGTAGATGTATTTTTTTTTTCTTTATGTAAATAGTAGTTATTTGTTCTGTTTGACATTTATTGTGGTAAATATTTATAGACATAGGTTTTTTTGTATATACAGTTGTAAATAAACTAGGTTAACTTTATTTTCTTTATTTTTATCAAAGACCTCCTTCCCCAAACGTACCTAGCCCGGAACTTGTAACACTGGTGTCAGAAGTGGGATGGAGGAAATTATTTAAAATTAATTAAATGTTTATATGATGTTAAAATTAAGTGTAGATGTTTAGATATTTAATCGAAGTTGTTAATTTTTATTAGGTAGAAAATTTTAGGTTATAAGTTTATATTTACAAGAAAAATGACTAGTGAGTTAGAGGGTTTGCGAGCACTAATAGAGGGACTGAGTAGCCAAATAGCTAACCAAATAAGTGGTGTAAATACAAAAATTGAGGGTGTAAACGAGAATGTAGATAGAAAAATAGACAGTGTTAACGAGAATGTAGACAAGAAAATAGACAGTGTTAATGAGAATGTAGACAAGAAAATAGACAGTGTTAACGAGAATGTAGACAAGAAGATAGAGCACGTGGACAAGAAGATTGAAAATGTTACTCAAATGGTGGACCTAAAGATTGACAATGTCAGTGAATTGGCGGACAAAAGAATTGAAAATGTTAGTGATTTGGTGGACCATAGAATTGACAGTGTTAATGAAAATGTCGAATAGAAAATCGGAAGTGTGAAAGACGACCTGCAGAAAGAGGTGAGTGTCTTAAGGATGGAATGGGAGAAATTTTTACAGCGAAAGGCAGGTGGTCAGCCAAAGGTGTGTCGGGATAGCAGCTCGACGAAGTCAGAGCTGAGACATCAGTGTAACGATGGGAGGTGCTCTGCGATGTCAGGATCGGTGGTAGGACTACCACAGGACATGAATACAACTGAGGTTGCCATGCCTGGGGCTGGAAAGAGGGTTACAATCAAGCCTGCCCCTTATGATGGTCATACCCCACGGCGTGAATATCAGCACCAATATGAGATTGTTGCAACCCTGAATGGTTGGACAGAAGATCAACGTGCCTACTACCTGGCAGCAGTGTTGAGGGGCCCTGCACTCAGTATACTCCAATCTTTGCCTGAATGACATTGCCTGGAGTATTCTATGTTAGTCTCTGCCCTGGAGCTGCACTTCGGGGACCTCTATTTAGTCCATGCCCACCATGCCCAACTTCGAAGCCGTAGCCAGCGACCTGGGGAGTCACTTCAGGAACTTTGGCAAGACATTGTGAGACTAGCCCATCTGTCACTTGAGGGGTGTCCAGAGAAGGCGCGAGATGTACTTGCCATTGGGTTCTTTGTTGATGCCATTGCAGACTTGGAGGTACGACAAGCGGTATGCCTGGCAGCGCCTCGTACCATGCAAGATGCTCTAGCCCATGCACTGGAAGTCGGGTCAGCAAGGCCGGTGCCAGTGAATCGGCGTGTGGTGCGAGCAGCGAAAGTAACATGCGAAGAAGAGGGGAATAGCATCGAGAATACACTGAAGGAAATTAAGACAGCAATTAGCGTAATTTCCAGCAATGTTGGAGCTTCGGAACACCACCACCGACTAGGAAAGCGGCCAGAGTGCTGGGAGTGCGGGCGACCTGGGGCCTCATTCTGTAACTTCTCATCGGTAACGTCAGTCATGCGTTACTGACTTTTGATAGCGTTAGCGATACAGATAGTCACGAGTGACTGTCTTTCAATGGTATTCTGTTAACCATTTTTGTATCGTTCTTTAACAGATTTGATATAGGTTTGGCAACATTGTAGTTACCATTCCGAAACCATTAAAATCGCACCGTTAGTGTTATATTTCTGGCCATTAGTAGCAACACATGGCCACACTATTTACGTCTTGCTCACGGCCGTGAAAGTGTTTTTAGGTTAAAGTTTGGGTAATGGATCAACTTTGTGAAATGGAGGCAGAAGCTACGAAGTTTCATTGTAAGAGAACGGCTGTTTAGCAGTACGAAATAATGTTGAATTTCATGAGGGAAAATAAGGTATTTTCCAGAGGTAAATTTTGATACCGAAATGTTTTTATTTTTTGTGTATAAACAATCGCCTAGATTGATCTTCGTCCATTTCTGTGAATGGATTTCGGGTATCACGTATTTGCCTCCTCATCAATCGCATTTGCCGATGCTTTTCCTTATCTTCGAGCTCATCTAAGAAATCTAACCTTCGAAATGCTGCCGCCATGTTTACAATTACACACACACAGTTCCGCTAACACTACCTCCCTAGCTGCTGTTACATAAAGTCGCTCACGAAACATTTGAACGTCAACCACGGCACCATGAAGAGTTACAGAATACGACTTAGTCTTGTAACGATAGTCAAGTGGTGACTGTCTCTACGTAAGGAACGTATGTGAACACAAAACAGTTACAGAATAAGCGCCCAGGACAACTGAGAGTCCAGTGCCGACAGTATCAGTGAAGAAACCAGGAACGAGAGCCAGGTGAGATCAACCAAATTAGTTCAAAATTCGGGAAACGTGTAAACACCAGTCTTGAGGGACGAAGGTCGGTGATTGCTGGAGGCAAGGCCCCACAATTCCTTCGAGTACGTTCGGTGAAACCGGAAGTTGATGCATTGCTGGTAGAGGGCAGCCTGGATGATGTACCCTGTCAGATGGTTGTAGATACAGGGGCGACCATTACTGTCGTCAGGCCAGACATCATTCGGCCTTCCCCCATCAATCACATGATCAAAGTACTGGAGTGTGCATGTTAACCACTGTAACTGGTGAGACAACACCAGTGAAAGGGAAGAAGTGTGTGCAACTAAAATTGGGTGTACTAGAGTTAGAACATGAAGTCTACATAGCAGATATTGCAGATGCATGTTTACTGGGCCCAGATGTTCTGCACAAACTAGGATGCTGCATCGATACTCGACTGGGGGTCTTGAAGGTAGGTGAAACCGAGTTGGTACTGATACCACATCCAGAATTAATAACACCAGTCGGCTGCCCTGTAGTTTGTTGCCAGGCCACTGTGTTGCCCACTTCTAGCGAAATTGTGATACCAGGGCTCTGTGAAGGACAGTTTGTAAGGCGCTTAGTATTAATTGAGCCTGTTAGAAGAGGGAGTAACCTCCCTGATGGAGTACTTATAGCCAGGCCTTTGGTTTCATCAAGGTCAAATAATTTCCCTCTTAGAATGATGAACTTGACTGATAAGGCAATTCGTCTTGAGGAGGGAGCAACAATTGGCTTGTGTAAACAGGTTTCCCAGATAAACACTACTGAGTCTAAGGTCTTAAGGGAGGACCTTGTGTAGCATACTCTGCCAGAAACACTTACAGAACTCCTGAAGAGGATAAAGGAAAACCTGGACTGGAGACAAGAGAATGCTGTTGCAGAACTCTTAATAAAGAATCAAAATGCTTTTTCATGTCGTTTACATGATCTTGGTAGGACATCTGTGGCATGTCTCCATATTAATACAGGAGATGCCAGACCTATCAAGCAATACCCCTAGGCATCTACCTCTTGCTTCACACGAGGTAGTTGATGACATTCTGAAGGAAATAAAGGATATGGATGTGATAGAGCAATCGAACAGCCCCTGGTCATCTCCAGTTGTGTTGGTCAAGAAGAAAGATGGCTCAACAAGATTTTGTGTAGATTACCAGTGGCTGAATGATGTGACCAGGAAAGACTCCTACCCACTTCCTCGGATAGATGACACTCTGCATAGCCTGGTTGGATCCTAGTGGTTCTCAACTTTTGACATGAAAAGCAGTTACTGGCAATGTGAAGTGGCCCCGAAAGATAGAGCGAAGACTGCCTTTTCTGTACAAGGGAAAGGAACTTGGCCATTCAAGGTCATGCCTTCTGGACTGTGCAATGCTCCAGCAACATTTGAACGACTTATGGAAAGAGTAGTACATTTGGATATTTGTCAGGTTTATTTAGATGACATTGTGGTTACAGGGAAGAC
The DNA here is from genome assembly GCA_003012365.1 of Medauroidea extradentata. Classification (NCBI taxonomy): domain Eukaryota; kingdom Metazoa; phylum Arthropoda; class Insecta; order Phasmatodea; family Phasmatidae; genus Medauroidea; species Medauroidea extradentata. The sequence continues at coordinate 762 of PNEQ01017143.1, read as the reverse complement.
ATTTGATGGACACCTGACATGTCTTGATTCAGTGCTTCAGAGGATAAAAGCATCTAATTTGAAGCTAGTTCCCAAAAAGTGTAATTTGTTCCAAAGGAAAGTTAAAATTTTGGGACATGTAGTGTCGGCTGAAGGGATAGAAACAGATCCAGGGAAGACAAAAGCAATTAGAGATTGGCCACGTCCAACTGATCGGACTCAAGTAAGAAGTATCCTTGGACTGTGTGCTTACTATCGGTGTTTTGTGCATGGATTCGCCACAATAGCAAAGCCATTACATGAGTTAACTGAGACTAAAAGAAAGTTTTTCTGGACCCCCGATTGTGAATATTCATTCAGAAAATTAAAGGAAATTTTGGTTTCACCTCCTGTCCTAGGTTATCCTAGTAGTGATGGACAGTTCATTTTAGACACTGATGCGAGTGATGTGGGGATTGGTGCTGTGTTGTCACAGGTCCAGGATGGAAAAGAGAGGCCATTAGAGTATTTCAGCAAAGTGTTACATAAGCCTGAAAGAAATTACTGCGTAACTCGCAGGGAGCTCTTGGTAATGGCCAAGTCTTTTTCACATTTTCACCATTACTTATATGGAAGGCATTTTATTCTACGAACAGATCATGCATCATTACGTTGGTTACTGAACTTCAAAAACCCAGAAGGACAGATAGCTAGGTGGATGCAGCACCTTCAAGAGTACGATTTTGAAATACAGCACAGACCTGGGCGCTTACACAACAATGCTGATGCACTGTCCAGGAGGCC
>PNEQ01017142.1:0-12095 GCA_003012365.1 Medauroidea extradentata | reverse complement strand
AGGGTTAGGGTAAGGCGAGACAGGAGATAGGTAAAGGATCGCTCTCCTTCCCTAAACCAACAGGAACTCACCTCTAGTGCCGCCGTTGGAGCTAGTTCTCTAGCCAGAGGGTCGCACCCAGACTCGAACCCAGAGTCCCCAGGTGCGGTCGCCGCCCGAGCAGAAGACTCTCTCGTCGACTCTCTTCTCCAACTCCCCCGGTAGCTAGCTCGATGTCTATACCATTATTCGCACCCCCACCAGGCCGTCAAAATCCTCCCCTCTGATTGGCTCCCAGCTATGCCCAGAGGCGGAGCAATCCCTGCTGAATCCAGGAGTTTGTAAGGTGTTGGGTAAGTGTTAAGACCCACTTAACTCCTCGAGTCATCGGATTCCTGGGATACCACTGTTGCCGCAATCCGCCACTTTTTGATGGCATGTTGATTACCCAGCACCCACTTACTGCCGTCCTGCGACGCCACCGACGCCGCGGGATTGCGACACCGTAACAATATGGGCTAGTGGTTAAAGTGCTAGTGAGATGTATTATTACAGAACGCCGGATCGGTTCTCGCAGGTATTTTTTCAGTATTTTAAACTTTGGCTCACGAGTTAAATAAGGTTGTAGCGTAATTTAGAAGACGGCATAGTTACATTTAATTTAAAAAGGCGCAATTTTTTTTGTAACCTTAGGTGAAGAAAAATGTCGTTTGCAAATACTTAAAATCTCTTACTCTGTTAGTGACTACTTCGTTGATGTATTTCGTAGTTTTTTTTTTTTTTTTTTTTTACATATTCCCGACGGAATAATTTCAATAAATTGAATCGGTGGTAAAATAATCGCTGGAAAATTGTGAGTATTGGAAATTTTCCATTAAAAGAGTAGCTTTAATGCTTACGTCTGACTGAAGCATAGCCTAGTGTTTGTGATTGTCTGACTAAAAATTATAACAAACTTGACCAGCTATGATTACGTTTGGTACACTCTAAATCTGAATTAGTGAATATTCACTGGTTAACGCTGATGAACGGAGCAGTTTCAACAATTTCAATCAGTGCAAATAGTCACTGTTTAATTATTGAATATTCACTAATGTCCTTTAAGAGTGCCAACATCTCACAAGTGAATCAGTGAACATTCACCGGTTTTTTCCAGTTGTTTTCAAAGAACAGTTTTCACTTATTGAATCAGTGAAAAATTACTGGAAAATTTGTGGACATTCACTAATTAACATGTGGAATGTTGGCACTCTTTATCGTAATCAGTGAATAATCGCCGATTTTACAGTGGTTTCTCACCGATTCAGTTTGTTGAAACTGCTCCATCCAACGGCGTGAATCAGTGAATATTCACTCATTCAGATTTAGAGTGTATTTACGCACTTTTCGCTCAGAAATGTACAGAAAAAGGAAGTGCTACGAATAAGTCTACTTCGATTAAATTACAGTTTTATTTCCATACTTATTGACATTTTAACATTTTGAAAATCTAAAACATACGAGATAAATTTTTATATTCTTAGAAAGAATTAATGTCAGAGCGAAAATGTTTAGTTTAGAAGTATTTTGAAGTTGGGCCGTGGAAGATGGCGAAGAGAACGAGGTACCTCTCCCCCCCCCCCCTCCTTTTTCAGTCCGTCTCAATCCCGGAGATTACGTCCATACTTGCCGATTTTAATAAAGCTGTTTACCGTTAATGCTGCTCCACGCCTTGCTTAACGGTTGCCTACAGCGTTAACATCTGAAGACATAAATAAGACTGGATATTTGCAGACTCGTCTATGCAGCTTAGCGTCTCACGACGAGGCGATGCAGGAACCATATTTCTACGGGTAATCCTCTGTGGAACCTTGCCTCAATAACCCGCTCTGCGAGAGGATTCCTTCGAGTCTTCTACTGCCCGAGCACAGAATATTGAAGAATACAGAAGGCAATAGACGGCAGGACGGTGAGGCAGGACGGTGAAGTCAGCATCACAAGCCAACAACATGGTGGAATCACCTACCACCAATCAGTGTAAGGCAGCTGTCCTGCTAGCCGGCAGCCAGGCCAATAGGAAACCTGCAGTAACATACAGGAACCAAACATTCACAGGGCTGGTATCAACAACCTCGGACAACCAATAAGCAGTCAAGTTCGCACGTATCAAATCATTTCACACCAGTGTTAACTATTTACTCTGTCCAGGAACATACTATACACGTGGCAACACCCGCAGAGGCGCGAAAACTTCCTAACCCTAAATATAACGTGTCCATTGTCTGACATTCTTCTGTAGGTTTGGTCGTGTCTTCATCTCACTTGGCCAATGATATACTCCGTCTCACATAACTATGCCATGTTTTGACATTTCACTTCTGTGAAGTATGTCTGTACACAGGATTGCGGAGACGGTTATTTTCCAGGAAGCCAAGGTAGTATTCCAGTGGCGTCGCGAGGAGTGTTCCAAGGTGTGCGGTGCCCAGCAGTGACTATACACAACACTGAGTTGTCTGAGGAACCATTTGACTTGTATGGTCAGGAACACTCCACAGCCAGTAGCGTACAAGAGGCAAGGTACTTATAATATATACACCTTGATCTCTGCAACAACACAACTGCTCAAAGCGTATAGTCGCTGCTAATACCGCACGTCTTGGAACAAAGCCACGCTGCGCCACTGTATTAAACGTCCAAACAATGAAACTGCTGGGTACAATTCTCAGAAGAGAAATGTAAAACAAAATAGCAAAGTTACATAAGACAGACTAAAACTCTGGTGTGATATAAGACAACTACGCACATGACCATCCAACTTTAATACAAGACGCAGGCAGCTACGTTGGTTTGTAATACACTGTGGCTCTACAGATTATTGCTATTTTGCAACATCCCTACTAGATGCAGATACCTGGAAAGTTTACGGATTTACTTCAGGAGAAGCTATATTTTGAAGTCATATTCTTGAAAGTTAACTTCGTGATTGTGTTAGTGTTCATTAAAATCGTCCTTGAGAACTTGGACCACCAGCGAACCTGATCGAGAATACTCACAGACTATCGCGATACCATTCACTGGAGCAGCGGCCAATCAGAAGGAGCGGAGGAGAAAAGAATGTAATTTTATTTCCTTTCCTAATGATTAGGGACCCCTGATTTTCGTGAGAAGAATTTTGTCCCACTTTGTTCCAGGGACTTACGTGCACATCTGCTTCATAATCAGAGATTGGACGTCTTAGCTCTGACGTATCTTGGGGTTTCACTGGCGAATCACAGACTTGTGAAGTTGTAGTAACGTAGTTGTGATTGGCAAAGTCAAATGAGAGACTTAACTTCACAAAAAAAAAACGCTGCCAATAACCATAAAGTAGAAATGCGGATGTGCACGTAAGTCACTGAAACAAAGTGGGGCACAATTCTTTCCGCGAAAACTGGGGGTACCTACTAATGATCTTTGGTCCAATTGTACTAAAATACTTCAGAAAAATGGCATCCTCTAGAAAGCGAACTACGACAATGACATGACGGAGCTATGTGCCTATATTACCCTCCAAATATTTACAAACTAAAAGAAAACTCGGAGCTCGACATGTGTTGTAACAACAGACGCATTCGCTGTTATTCTTACACTGTAAAAAAACTTCCAAAAATGTTTAGGAAGTAATTAAACTAACCACAGTAATGTACAGTTACCTTACTTCCGCCTTGTAAATATTCAAACTTTTACAGATGTTGCAATACAAGTCTGATAACTTCAGTCTACATTTGACTGTTTGATAAAAAAGTTTAAAAGTGCTACCACAGATGTCTGGGAAAAGATTCTACCATACCTACTTTCTTAGTGCTTCTATACGCCTGTGTGGTAAATGTACAAACAAATTTTTAGAGTGTAGCCAAACACTTACAGTAACAGTTCAAAGCACCAATTTAACAGCCAGAGTTGTACAATTTGTCTCCAAGGTTATACGTATCAGTATTGCAACAATAGTAATATTTCTTGGAACACAGCCTATATGCATACACATATAACAAGAATTATGACTTATTGTTTATAATGTGTGGCTTTATTTGTGCCAGAAAGGCCCAATAATAAAACAATAAATTACATAAACGATTGCGAATATCTCCAAAACGTTTGCATGAAGAAACGGCTAATAATTTTTAGTGCTCGCTTTATTAAGAGAGATCTATACTAAAGACATTTGTATGTGCTATACTAGTTAAATATAGTGAAAAGAAAATCACGTAAAATGTGCACTGCATGCGACACTGAAATATCACATTCATAGCGAGTCGAGTGTTTTTAAGAGTGTGTAATAGATTAATGCTAAACATTCCAATTTATACATTTTTGAAAATAGTATATGGAAAACTACAAACAAATTATGAAAAAATCAGACTAGGTAGTAGAACCTATTTCTAACAAAACTGCGTTAAAAATTTTTCGATATGCTCTCGTCTGGGAAGAGAATAACAATCGTAAACACAGTACAGATGATTGATCGTGGTCTTAAGCCTGAACTCTTGCGGCGCAATTAAATGTACGATATTTTAGCGCCAGATTTCGTTCTTGAGAAATACCTACATTACTCGACAAAACGTTTTGCTCAGAAAGTTAGCAAAACCTATTGCCTAGCATCGCTGTGCCGTTTCTTAATTTTTCCAAATTGTCTTGTAGAAAGCTACAATTTGAAGCTGATACTTTAAGGCTGAATAATGCTCTCTGCAGTTATAGTCGTGATCGTTCACACGGGGTACAAAGCTAACAACGTCAATATTCTCGTGTTTCTTGCTTTTCCCTCGCAGCGTTCGTTTACAAACGAGCCGCGTGGAATGTTTCGTTCGCCGCGATATTTATTGCAAGCCCTCTCTTCGTGGCACGTAGTTAATTGTTACATGCCAAGCGCCGAGATATCGTGATGGAATTATTGTGTTTTACGTGTAGCGAAACGAATTTATCCTTTCTGAGGAATTCCAAAAAATAAATAAAAGCAATAAAACAAACGAGAATGTACTATAAGTTGTGGTGAGTAGCTTCGTTATAAGCACGAACCTTACAGAATAAGTTAAAAGTAACTTTGGTTCGGAAAACACGCAGGTGAGGAACAGGTTCGTGACGTCAGAGTGGAAAAATATCGATCCGGTGACAATCCGAAACACAATTATATTATTTTAAAACAAAGAATTCACTTTAAGTTATTTCTGACAACGGAAACTTTTTATTTATCAACTAACTTTAAACGACTAAATCATACTTCATCGCCAATAGGGTTGCTACAGAATATCAGGATGAAATTTCCCCGACTTCCCTAAGTTTCTCATTAAAAAATTAAGTATTTCCAGTTTTTAAGTTAGTAAAAAAAGTGCTGACAGGACTCGTTTAGCTCCAATTCTAGAAACGTGTGGGTGCTTTGTTGTTTGCACATGAATTATGACTAGTTTGTTACTTCGTATAACCCTGAGAACATATCGACTGAGTAGAGATGGTGGTTTATCGCGGAAAACTTGACTGTTCTCTGGGTTTCAACGCAGTTCAGCTACCAGAATATTACTGGCTTTCAATTGTACATAACCCTGTTACCCTATTTGCCTGACCCAATAAGAATACCACTATTGTGATATTTGATGCCTGTTACTGGTCTGCAGACAGCTACGTTGTGTCACAAGTATATCAGCCAATCATACGTGTTGCTATTTACTACAGTGTTTTCAATGGTATGATGGCCCAAAACATTTTCGCGATATACCATCAGCTCGAGCTAAAGTTATATTGCTGAGTTGTTATCGATACGAAAAATCGGCAGCATCGTGTTGTATATATACTTACTATACTAACAATCTTAATATATAAAATGAAGTGTCCTGACTCACTCACTCACTCACTCACTCACTCACTCACTCATCAACGCACAGCCCAAACCACTAGACCTAGAAACATGAAATTTTGAGGGAAGCTTCCCCTTGGTCCGTAGGCACCCCCTAAGAATGGATGTTTCTAAATTCGATAATTAAGAGGGTGAAAAGGGGTGAAATGTGCTTTCAAAGAATCCCTGATATCTCACTAACCGGGAAAGCTATCATAATTTTTTAACTTCATAATATTGCCCAAACAAATGTACATTGGCGAATTATTCGATTTTGCGAAACTCGAAAATTAAGAGGGTGAAAAGCTAAAAAATGTGTTTTTCACTAATCCGTGATTTCTCCTAAGCCTTTTCAGATAGTGAGGTCATTTTATTTTTAATGTCGCTTAGGTAAATATCTAAAAAGTATTTTTAGAAATTTTCGAAATTCGTCCTTGAAAGTTCTTAAAAAATAAAACGTGTTTTTAATTAACCCCACTTATATCCTAATGCAGTGGGAATATTGAAATGGTTTTTGCCTGAAAATAAATCTTACGTAAATATCAAAAAAGAAAATTAAGGATTTATCGAAATTCGTCCTTGAAAGCTGTTAAGAAAATAAAATGCGTTTTCAAATAGCCACTTGTACCGCTTTTACCCGTTGAGATATCTAGATGATTTTTTTTAAATGAACGAAGCTTATGTAAATATCTACAAACTAAATGCAGGATTTTGTGAAACTCGAAAATTGAGGATGTGACGTTTGTTACACTCCAGCAGTAAGTTTCTGTAATCTCTGGTGCCGCAAGATCTACATTGCAACGTGTTTGAAAGAAGCATTTTTTTTTTGTTAATGTAAACTATGGTACGTATTCCCACTACGCAGTTTGTTTATCTTTATAAAGAAAACATCCCGGACGTCGACAGAATGGTACTTTGCTTGATCTCAAGCATATTGCTAACATATCTACCACGTCTTCCAACTCAGCAAAAAACTTTTTTTTTTCTGTACCACAAAATAAAAGAACGTGGTAAAGTAAACTGTGATAGAGGCGTGGATTTGAAAACTGTTACAAAGTCGTGTCCAATAAAATGACAGGTCCTATGCTTACACCAAGACACTCCGAAGAGAAAAGCTGTACGATATGCCACGCCATTCAAGTTGATTGTGGCTGTGATCTAAGATTATTGCACAGAAAGTGTCGCACGAACATTTCTCACGTAGTGAACCGATGTCATTTTTGCGCTGTCTGTGATCTAACAATATCGGTGGTTCACAACAAATTATCTTACAGCAACGGTGGCCTGTTATGTAGTGGATTTATTTTAATGTTATAAGTGTTGTAGTCATTAATAAACTTTATTAATAAAATCACATAATATAGTTTGGCTTGTAGGAATATTTGAAAGGTTGTGGTAGAGAACGGTGACCTGTATGTAAAATAATGTATGGCTTAACTCCACCTACAACAATTTTCATCTCCATGTTTATTTTTTTTTATTTTTTTATTTTTTTATTTTTTTTATTTTTTTTTATTTTATTTTTTTTATTTATTTATTTTTTTTTTTTTTTTTTTTTTTTTTTTTTTTTTTTTTTTTTTTTTTTTTTTTTTTTTTTTTTTTTTTTTTTTTTTTTTTTTTTTTTTTTTTTTTTTTTTTTTTTCATTTTTACCAGGTTTATATTATTTACAAATTTCAGACACAAAATGTGGCTAAATTTTGCTCTTAGGAAATGTTTTCGTTTCACATTCTTTTCGCGCAATGGCTTGTTAAGTCAAAAATTTGAATGTTTCCGTTTTAAGGACTACACTAAAAACCAACTGGCATAACAAACTGGGAAAAAAAAAAAAAAAAAAAAAAAAAAAAAAAAAAAAAAAAAAAAAAAAAAAAAAAAAAAAAAAAAAAAAAAAAAAAAAAAAAAAAAAAAAAAAAATCACAGTAGATAAAGACGTCGCATGCTACAATTTCACGTACATAAAAACTAAGAATAATTGTTTTGTATTTAAATAAAAATGCTGAAATTTAAAATTAAAATTAAAACATTTAATACTTTTTTTAAATACAAAAATATATTGCTATGTGGTTTAACATAGCTGAATGTAACAACTTCGGCTACTTCCGCCTCCAGTCGGCTATCTCCGGACAGAAGGAGTGTGCTCATGAGCCAAGACAGCTTGCTGCAGACACGTATTAAGAGTTAGTTAGTGATTCTGTACGTTCGAGGCACGGAGACGGGGAAGGTGATAAGTCGAATATAACACGACCGTCAAACAGCTCATCGCCTCTAGGCGCGGAGAACTAAACTAGCTGCAGTGTTTTCATATAAGTGTTATTAACGGGACTTCAAGCGATGACCCTGTTATTATATTTGTGGAAAATATGTCCAATGAAGGTTTCTATGATTCTGTTTTACGATTAGGGTTGATATTTTCAACCACAGCAACGTGAAAAATCATTTTAGCACTTTTGAAGAGATTGGAAAACGTGTTTTTAACTGGGCGGAGGGTATTTTTGAAATAATAAGGAAAACAGTTTGAAGTGTTTCTTCTTGTCGTAGATAAACGCATTGGAAACATTTTTAATAGTTCTACAAGAAAAAATAGTTCCTGTACCTCGCTACAGTACGTCTCACTCGTCCGGCCCACTAACTCGTTAACTGTTATTGTAGTTCCCAAAGCCAACAAAACAGTCCTTCGATTCAGCGAACAGCACTTCCTAGAATATTAAACTAACTTAAACTAATGTAAACTATCACAGGGAACGGGGAAAGTAGGTGTAAAGTCTGTGCATAGGTAGTACGAACCTCCTGTTCAGTACCTAGACAGAAGTGCTAAGGAAATTACATTTCCCACCCTCCCACCGCTACACAGAAAAAAAAACATATTTACATAACGCGTGTGCGGAATTCCTACACGCTCTTTATTAACAGATCGCCGGGGGACGATAGTGATGGGGGCAGGGGTGGGGTTAAACGCGCGGGAGCCTGCATATTCATGTGAGCTGTTCACAAGCCTTGGTATGGTTAGAAGGGGGCGAGGGGTGGCAAAGGAGAGGAGGAGGGGCGGAACAAAACACTCGCGATAAAACACAATCCAGACAACGAAGACACGAAGGGGAATGGTGGGACAGCTCAACATTTGCCACGGAGAAGGGGTAGGGGAGATACACTCGCCGCAGAGAGACAAAATACGCAGTCCCATGTCCGGGAGAAGAAATAAATGTACACATCTGAAAAATTACACAAAAAGGACAAACATTCTTTCCGAGAAAGGAAGGGGGGAGGAGCAGAGATTGTTTCCCCGCAGAAATAAAAATAGAGCGACGTCAACAAAAGTGGGTTACATATTTCAAAAAGAACAAACAAAACAAAGCGCCTAGAGAAGAATAGAAGCGGAATACAACATCCATGGAACACGCATTCACGAGGAAGTTTATCCCCCATCATGTTGCTATGCCAGCAGTATAAACAAATATTAATAAAAAACTTAATTCACGTAAATTAAGTGTTATCACTACATATGGCAAACTTACTTTTCTCCTTGTGATGCAACAATTTTTTACAAACAAAAGAAGTATTTTGGACATAAATGCTGGTGTGTTACAGAAAACCGGAGAGTAACCACAAACAAACAGACAAGTAAACAAAGGAAAGGACTTTGTTTTCAAACTGGCAAACAAAGGTAAACATACACAACTCCATAAGGAATGCAGTCAGTGGTTTACAAGAAAATAACTCAAAAGAGCACTCAAGTACCAAAATAATAAATCAAGGAAAACTAAATAAATAACTGATTATTCCACAAAAGGAATTCCGTCAGTAAGTACGAAACAACAGACATAAAATAATACAGACAAAACAAAACGAACAACAAAAACTGGATGTAGACGACACAGCAGAAACACAGAGACCTTGAGGAAAGCGAACGAAGACAAACAACACAGTAACTGTGGACAACAGGCGTACACAATGTTTCCTTACGTCAAAACTTCTTCAGTAGCCCCCTCCCATTGCAAGAGTCGTTAAAAAAATAACAGCAATTATTTTGATCGAGTTAATATCATCAGATATGTTGAAATATCGCTAAACGTCTTGTGTCAACATACCTTTCAAAATACTGCAGTTCCTTGTAGCAAACATTCCCGGATGATACTTGACTGACACAATATGGTTGTCCACGTAACCAATCACGAATGTCAGATCTTTTCTCATTGGCTCTGTCCAATATAGTAATGGTTTCACGTACAACCAAAAGTCTTTAACATGGACAAAGCTTTCTACACGATTTACGTGTTTTCCCGCAATAAAGCACTATTTCTAATTATCATCTTGTAAGTCAGAATGTAGCTCACACCGAGATTGTTGCAGACAGAACCTGAAATATACTCACCACGCCCTTTAATAAAATAACTGCCTAGATAGGATGCGTTTGTGTGTATGAGACAGAAAACAGGTGGAGTGGAAATGTTGCCACTGACCAGCGAATATAAAGCATTGTCGCCTCTCCGCGCAAGCCACTCAGACGACGTTCACTATTATCCTATGGAACTTCAGGCGGTGACCGAATCATTCGAATATAGATGTTACGTTCACACACACGGCAGCCATTTTGAAGGGCCGGAAAATGATGTTTCTAATAAACACGTCGAATTTTGATATCTATATACCGACATAGTTTAAAGCGTGTGTTCTTTTCGTAGAAATGCTAATGTAATGTGCGCTAAGTAATTTCGTCACAAAAGAACATTCGTAGCTCGCTGCAATGCAACTGAAGCGCAGATAGGGAGGACCCTTGAGGGGTCCGCCTCGTTGCCATAAAATCACACTGCAGCGTGTTTGAAGAAAAAGTTTTCACTGAAACTAATACACGTGTGTTCACGCCGTTTCTCTACGAAAAGAACACACACTTCAGACGACTGCCCTTAAGTACTTTCAAGACAACACACGTATTAGAAATCCCCTTTTAGGGCACGTCAAAATGGATCAAAACGGGATTTTCAGGCAGCTATAGCGGAAAATATACTAGCCGAATACATGTGAAACCACTTAAGGGTAGTGCATTGGACTTTAGTAAAGTGATTTCGTAAATAAAACAGGGTCACCACTTAAAGTCCCATAGAAAATTTGTTTTTTCGCGAAGACTGCACGCCTTAAGCGTAGAGGTGACGCACCGTTGTATGGCCCATACGACGTCGCCCTTAGCACCATGCCTCACTCACACAAACACATGTGCCACCCAGAACTCGTGTATGAATCTATTTCATAGGTTATGTATCGGCTACACCATCAAGGTAAATAATAGCCCTATCGACGGAATATTAACGTATAATTAGGCTAAATAATTTGTTTGTGTAGAGTATTGATAATTAATTACACCATAATGCGATTCGCGGTCAAATCGCTCCGAATTTTCTCACGTGGGAAACGTGGCGGACGTTGTCACTGGTCAGCGGGTTTCCTCGGGGCTCTCCCGTTTCCCTTACCCTTGCATTCCGCCGTTGCTCCATCCTCACGACATATCTTAATCACCAGCGTTCAAGGGCTTGGAATATAAATAAACGATTACGGGAAAAAAGTTTTTCGCAGCCAATATAAAAAATATGTCGTGTTAAAAAGCGATTTTCCAGTTGTTTTCGAAACAGTTTGTCGGAGTGATGCATTTTCGGAGCACATTCTCAAAGTCTAAATTTTGTGTATTTCATTACGGCGCAAGTAACTCTGGCCAAATTGTTGGTCACAAAATGCACTGACTCAAGAGAACGCAAGCCAAAGTGGTATGCTGATGACGGTTGATAGGATATTAATAAATGCGTTTGTCGTTTTACCCAGTCTATTTTTATTTTCAGCAGAGCAGAAAAATACAACTTACCTAAATAAGTCTTTAAAGGTAAATCATAAGAAAACGACGTTCATGTAATATACCCGTGTTGTCGATAAAATACGAGAGGGCGAGGGACAGTGAGTTATACAGGGTGTCCATACCGAAATGCTCTAATTTGAGTGGTCATGTAAAAATAGAAATATTATGTTTGTTGCAGGTCTGACATGCTCATTGGGTCCTTGAAGGTACCAAACTTGTGCCTGAATATTGCAGAGCCGTAAAGTGAAGCATTGTGGTGTTGGTGACTTCCCGACAACAAAATGGTGTCTGTACAGGAAAAGGCTCAAACTGTTTTGTGGTACGCCGAGTTCAAGTCCATAATTAAAGTGCAACGGGAATTTCGACGTGTTTACAACAAAGCTGCGCCCGATGCCAAGAGGATAAAGTCGTGGCATGCACAGTTTCTGAACACTGGA
>PNEQ01017129.1:26697-50086 GCA_003012365.1 Medauroidea extradentata | reverse complement strand
TTCTTTTTCTCCTTCTCCTAAGTATTAGCATCAACAACAACTCTTCTTCGGAATCCATTTTACAACTGAATGTATGTTGGTATTTTTACAGGGGCGACTCAAGTTGCCGCAGAGTTGCCGGCGAGTTGCCTCATGAGCTACAGTCGCCCGGCGATAGTCGCTCGGCGATAATCGCCTCGTGTGAAACGGCCCTTAATGGATTAGTCGCCTCACGATCAGTCGCGCGATTGGTTGCTTGGTCGTAGGCGACTGATCGCTTGGTTTTGGTTTCCTCGGTGGACGAAGGACCTTAGACACTGCTATGGAAATGTAGTTATCGCGGGAGACTTTAATCCTATTTTAAATGCGTGTCATGTGACAGCCGAAAGCGAAATACTTAACTTTGTCACAGAAAAACATAACATAGATAAATAATAAATAAAATAATTAATACGAAATTATGTAAAAACCATTTACAAAATTATGTTTGACTGAATGGTATCTAACTTAACTAAGGAAAAATTCAAATTTTAAAAGGTATGCATTATACAATTTATGCGTGCTATAAATGACGTGAAATTGTTGTACTATTGATTCAAAAATATTTTTTCATAATACTGATATTACCCGTGGAAATAAAACATTTATTTGGCTTATTCAAATATCTGACCACTTTCGTACCGGCTTCAGATTGTTCAGATTCTGTACGTTGTCTTTATTATGCTTTAGTTGTATATAAACTATAATATGGTTATTCCATAGCTAATACAGGTTGCAACATAATTGAAACAACATAAAGAAAGTCTATCGATGCTGTGGTTGTATCCAAGTGTTTTTTTTTTCCGCAAAATGTAGTAGCTTGGTCACAGAACCCATGGTTCTTTTAAGGATATTTGAACCACGTTTGTTATTTGAAAAACAGAACCATTCAAATGTACCACTAAAAGAACCTTGGAACGTGTTTTTTTCCTACGCTAAGATCATTGTAAGGGCTGAGCTGAGTGATTCATTCAATTCTGGAATTTTTTCTGTGCACACGAGTTAGTTTTTGAATTTTGAATTTTTTTAAGTTCATGATTAATAGTTATAGGTTTTATTTTCAGCGTTTGCCCTTGTTTCGGTGTTTAGTTTCCGTAATTTGAGCATTTTGATTGGGGTGGCAAGGATTACCAAGTATAAAAGATAAAAAAAAAAAAAAAAAGGAATAAAAATCAAACCGCTTTCACTTTTGTATTGATTATTTTAGATAAGTTAATTAGCTAAATTAAAAAACATTGCAATGGAAAATGCACAGGTAAAATTGTATTCCTAAGCTATGAAAGATAATTTTATGTTCTCTATCAACAATATTTTGGGGTGGCAATTGCCACCTCTTGCCAACTCCGAATTAAGCGTGTGGTAGTTTCCGTTTGTTTGGCATCTGTTTGTGCACTTATCAATACCAAATAACAAATGAATACATACAGTTATGTTTATTTTTGTTCAACAATTAGAAAATATGTAGACAAGCGGAAATGTTGAACACAGAGTGAAAGCGAGAGAATAAGAAATATGGTAAAAATAGTCTTCTTATTAATTTTTGTTGCTATCAGGCAAGCTGGAGCATGGATGACGTTAGGTAGGTTTGTAGTTTGAACTGAGTTGTACAGTTGTTTATATAGAGAAGTTATTGAAGGATTTATCCTCGCGTGTAGCTGTCGTCATGGATCATGTACAGCGACGCTGGAAATATGCTGTCCGGACAATCACGTTACTCGCCGGCGCTCACATCAATTAGTCGCGAAACATCGTGGTCGCATGCGAGGCACGGTTCGCCTCTTGCCGTAAGTAGTTAACTAGCCACAGCGGGAACAAGCAATCTTTACTTCATTTGCTAATCGAAACTTCATTTTTCCGGATTGAATGTGGCGGGTGTGGGACGTAAACACGTGGGACATGCGGGACGATTAGTGAGACTAAACTGCAGCGCAGAACTAGTTGCAGCGCCAGCACATCACTTCAACCGTGTTTTTAAGCACCGTTAAAATCTCATCAGCCAGATGTAATTAGTGGCGAGCTCGGAGGGGACGGTATTGGATTGTCGGCAGGGGTTGGCAATGGTCGCCGATGACGTGGATGTGTGTGTGAACGTGTTGGAGAGGGTGAGGACACGGGAAACTCGCCCCTATTGGCAGGCGGTGAGTCAGAGCCAGCGTGGGCTTGCGAGAGAGACAGCCAGAGAAAAGGGAAGTGACGAATTGGATCCTCGTTCTTTGCCAGGACGTCCCTCGCAATTGTTTAACTTTCCGGCGGAATAATCCAATGCTGGTAATAGAAACCGCCCCTGTCGCTGTTTGCGCTCGTTTTAATTCGGCCACGTACTGTGCGTTCCGAGACATTCCACTCTCTTGTGCTGCGAATATGATCCTCAAGACTGTTCAAGTGTCATTTCTTTTAATGCGTTTAAAGGGTTTTTCGTGTTTTTGTGACTTCACGTGAAATAAATTGAAATCACAAAACCAACTGGAAATTACATTTATACATATTTACCACATACAGTATATTGGGAAATGCAAATGTTATAAAAAATAAGAGATAACGAAATTTTCTGGCTTAAGTGTTTCTTAAGGGCTTTGGAACTACATGAAGATGTTTTTATGGCGTTAGATGTATTGCATAAAATTTAAATTATAACTACATACAAGCCCCTTAATAAATTTCCGTATAACGTATTTATCGTGTGCTAATGATCCGACTGTGAGTTGCGCACCAACATGGTAATATAGAACATTTTTTAGATTTGTGTTGCAAATACGAAAAATTTAAACAGCAATAGTTACCAAATGTCAATTTAAAAAATATGTTGCTTTTTATTTTTCTCGCACTAGTATTTGATAGCATACCTTGGAAATGTACAATATACTGACAGTATAGAGTGTTTCCCGAAATTGCTCTAGTCGAATGAATGCTGGGATAGTTCCGTAACAAAGGCCATGGCCGAATCCTATCCCAGCTCCTGCCCTTGTGTATGCAAACGACTCTACTGAATGGCAGAGGCGTTAGAATTTTTTTTTCTGTGTATTCGTCTCCAAAATAATGTGCGGTCACCGATTAAAATCTTGTTCAGGCGAATCTCTGAACCTTCTCGCCTCCGAACGAACATAAAAACTCAGAAATGATATCTGTCTAGAACAGACGTTTACAATGTGGGGGGCCGAGTAGTATGTCCATATCAATGAAATCATCCTCAGCGCAATGAGTTTCACATGCCTGCGAGTCAGCTCAGTAGCTTGTGCGTAGTGGCGATTATAAACTTTCTGTGTGTGCTTGTTCCGACCGTTACTTCCTTGTCTCCAGTGTTCAGACGTCTACATAGCGCCTTAGCGGCCGTTCGACCTCATGGACGTGGAGTTTTCCCCCACAAAAGCGGGATTGGGTCAACCCCTGTTGTGGAGGAGGTTGTCTCCCGCTCTCTCTGTTGTTCTCTCGGCTTGGTCTCGCGAATCCTTCAATTTTCCACAACACTGGCTGCATATTTGCGCAGGACACATATTACAAGAACAAGATTTCCTCAAAATGTTCAGTTGTTACAAGGTACAAACAGTCACGGGAAGGAAAGCTAAAGGATAGATCTACTAAGGTTAATTGGTTTTAAGTAAAAATAACAAAAAATAACGGCATTACACAAGCCGGAAAAGGCACTAATTTGGAATGTTAAGGCCCTATTTTCTAATTACTTAAGAAACTGATAGACCTGAAACCATTTACCCTTAGTGCGAGGTACCTTAATCTCTTTTATATGTCGAACACACAATCTCATGACTAATATTTTCTGTTAAAAAAAGGATTCTCCTGAATCTCTATATCACAACTTTTTTTTTGGCAGGTAGGAGGGCCCTTTAAAAAGTGAGTTCACACAAAATTTTAATGATTTTAATAATTTTTATATTTGTACAAAATATGGTTTGTTTTATATACGTGTATCATGACTATTTTTACAGTAATGGAATTTTTATAGCTTTCATAGTTTTTGTGTAATGGAACGTGAAATCAAAATATGTATAAAACGGTTTTATACCAGAAACGAAAACCAACTGACGTAGAGAAATTAAATATTTACCTGTCAACCACAGTATCACGGATTACGTCAAGACATGTAATAAAACTCGCGTTAAAATTTCTTGTATTAAAAAATAAATAAATAAATAAATAAAAAATGGTATTTTTCTATATTACCATCAGCAATTTTTATAAAAAATACTTAGTATATTTAATGCGCTTTGTGTACATACCCTGATGTAGTCCGTGACACCGTCCTTCAGTGTGAATTATTTCATTTCTGTAAGTCAGTTGGTTTTCCTTTCTAGTTTAAAACTGTTTTATGCAAATTTGCGCTTTTACCTGCCGTTATATAAAAACAATGAAAGCCAGAAAAATGTCATTCCTGTAAATGGTAGTATATATCTATAAAAGAAGCCATATCTCGTAAAAATACAAAAATTATTAAAACAATTGATATTTGTAGGGAGGGCCCCCCCCCCCCTTAACATTGGCGACTCGTCTTGGGGGGCGTCCAAGTCAAATCCATTATTTTATAAATTTTTTTACCAAATTGCACAATTTTTTGTGTGTATATGCCATAAAATAAAAAAAAAACTTCGACAGTTTTGGAAGATCACGTTACAGAAATAAGTCAAGTTTTCGAAATTCTGAATTTATAGTTTGATTTATGTAAGACTCAAAAGTGAATTTAATAAATTTTTATTTATTTGAAGCTATCCTTAAAATGTTTTCCCCACACCATCATAGTGACATGAAAAAGTTGTATTATAAATTGGTTATGAGTTTTTCAATATTTCAATTTTAATTTTTAGTGTAATTTAAAATCACGACAGCATGTGGTTAGAGATACTTGCTTAACGAAACTCTGGCAACTTTAATAAATGTTTAGGCAGGAACTTATTTGTTTGTTTAATTAACTTACTGTTTCACGAAACAAATCTTTTAGTGAGGACGGCGTTGCACGTGAATAATCTAAATTTACGAAATTTGTAATTAAATGCAGAAATTTGGAGAAAAAGAGTTTCGCTAATATTTTACAACTATGAAGGATTCTGTTCACGTAATTTCCTGCGCCGGAAAAGTTAAAATTTCGGCGTCATAAACAGTTCACCAGAATAATGTCATGTAGCTGTGTATTTGCTCATAAGTTAACACATGGTTTTTTAGGGTTGTCTTTTTTTTTTTTTTTTTTTTTTAATATTGACTTCCAGATTCCTGCAAATTGCAATAACGTTTTCAATGTCATCTTAAGTACCACACCCTCTTAATATATTTCATAGTTTCGTGCCATGATACGAAATGCAAATGGTAAATTAATGATTAATGCCACACATGTACAAAATTACACTGTACTTTTTTTAAACATTGTAAGGACTTTTTTTTTGTCATATAATTTCATTTCGATTATAATAAAATGAAATTATAACTTTTGACTTTCAGTTAAGATGACATAGCACATAAATTAATGCTAATTACATAAGTTGTAAACAGCTGATTTCTCGAAACCGATATGAAAATAAAATGTAAACATTGACTACTCTAGGCTAACTTTCTGACGATGTGCTGTGTGTTTCAGGAGGCGGGAGGAGGGGGCGGAGCGCCATGAAGGGCGCCATCATGGCCGCCTGGTGGGCGGTGCTCTGCGCCCTGCTGACCTTGGCGAACGGTGAGTCAGAACCACCTAGCTCCATCTACTATGCTATTTGTTCATGTACAAGCCACGGTCGCTAGAGCCCTAAGTTGTTAATGCTTTCTAAGTAGAGCCTTCAAATGTGTTTACTGGGATCAGTATATAGTTCCTGTACTCTATGCATGTAACAGCTTGTATTTGTTTCACTCTTAGTATTTGCTTATTTGGAAAGTCGCATATTGATGGCGTTGAACTGAAAGCTCGTATGTCGAAACAATGCAGTTTCCCGCATATAGCAAACTTGTATGTCAATGTTATACCTATATATTAAGGCCTTGTTACGGAGTTTTGCAGTGATTTCGAAAATATTATTTTTATTGCTACCTAATACTCATATCAAAATTTCGCTGCACAGTTTTGACACTTATATGTTATAATTTGTAGCTGAATTTTTTTGTAAAATTATACTGAACGGTTTTTTAGATCTCATTACCCAAAGTACCACGTTTTTCGTCGTGAAAATAACCAAAAAACGAAGGAAATTATTATTATTTTTTTTTTTTTTTTGCTGGCGAATGGTACATTATTTTAAAAACGCGTCCACAGTATTGTGCATCGTGTGATTGCACATTGACTAAAATTTTTTCAAAACTTTTAGTTAAAAAATATTTGAGTTATTGGCACCAGTCTGAAAAAAAAAACTCGAGAACAAGCCCTTAATATGTGTGTCATATAATTTTAAATTTATGTCCTTGCATGGTAAATATGTCTGAACAGTTATTATGAGTTATACTGTGATTTCTATGTTTTTAAAGTGCTTTTGCCTCTCCTGGCATACGAGGTTGCAATTCGATACCCTCGATATACCATCTCACTCAGTAACAGCCATTTGTTCTTTTATAACACTTAAAGCTACTTGTTGATTTTTTACACACAAACAATGCAAAGCAATTTTACAATCTTTATGCGCATACGTTCTCGCATTGCCTCATGACAGTGATTGGAAAGTTCCGTTAATTTACTTCAACCGTATCTACGTAAGAGATGTTTGTTCGAATCTCCTTATTCAGACTGCTAACTGTGTAGTACAGCCCATCGGGCATAGATCTTCCGACCTTGAAAATAACATATCGTAGCATATTTAACTCATCTCTATCTTCGACCAGGCAAACCTTCTCTGCTGCCTGGTGCCCGCACATATATCCTGACCACTATCCCCTCTCTCTTCTGTTCGGTTTGTAATAATGTCTGTACCATGTCTGTTCTTATGATTAGGTTAATCTAATTAGGTTACACGTAGCCTACATAAATAAATAAAATAAACATTTAGACTAAACACTAGCTCAACGAGAGAGAGAGAGAGAGAGAGAGAGAGAGAGAGAGAGAGAGTTGTGACTGGTATTGCTTTTGCATCAGGCATTTTCACGTCAGCTAACATCTTTTTGTAAGTTTCAAAGTACTTATATCTTATACAGCCCAAATATTGACTAGACTTTATGGTAAATTGAGGGGGAACACTGGACTTCAACATATGTTTTAACTGCTTTTAGGAATGGTTGTAAACATACTCAATACATATTTAAACTGTCGTTAATTTTTATTGTATTTCATTTGCAAATTAAATTCTTTGCCATTTGTTGTAACTTGAGAGATCATATTAATCAGTCAATTGAGAAACACCACATGTCACATTTTTCACAACATGGGTTTATTGATATTTACTCTTCAATGCGAGAAATTCAGATGTCCAGTACTGACGTGACACATACATCAATTTTTTTAAAATAGAAATTACCTTATTTAGAAGGCTTGCCAAAATATACATTTTCAGTATAACATTATTTAACGGTTTTTTTCTTGAAAGTGACGTGTGGTGTTTCTCAAATGACTGATTAATTAGTTTTTCTTTGTTGAAAAGTTACAGAGACGAGTACGTCTTGAGGCATAAGCTGGTAACTGTACTCAGTACTTGCTCATTACTTGTAAACTTCGATTTTGCTCACATTCTCGCTTTGAGAATGCAGATACATATTTATGTTTAATACCTACGTTGCACTCACAAAAATTATGTTATATGTCGGTGCTCTGTGGGTTGGATTAGGGCTAGGAGACCACTTAATAATTGTGTTCATGTTTGTGTAGATTTTGTCTTATTGTTTTGGTCTTGCCATCGATAGTCGGCAAACCAGACACAATAATTCTGAGAAAATCCCCAACCATTATTTGTAATTTTAAAAGTATTACAGTGTAACAATGATTTATCCGGGTTCTTCTTAGTGTTCAGCTCTTATGCTGTGTCATATCTTAGCATCTGCAGCCACCGACGATATGCTGTAACATGGCATTATTCAATCAGTTAACTCCTTGATCGAGATTTATTTTGCTGGGTTTCTTTGTAAATTTACCCGAATTACAAATTAATTCAATTTGCATACTTAAAAATAGTATTATTTTTAAGTTGGTGCACTATCTCTTATCATAGCAATATGTGTTTTTAATAAATTACTACTAAACCTGCAACTGCCTCGTTATCTGGCAGCAGATTGGCCTCCGAGTTGCAATTGACTCATCACATCACTTCTTTTGTTAGCCGGCTGTATGTACGGCGCGCTTGAAGAACTTTGTCAACTGAGAAATGCCCACTGCCCTGTAGTGCGGGGTCGCAATGGACGAATGCCCGTAAACAATTACATCACAGAGTGTGTTCGGAAATTTGCACTTCTTTAAATACGCTCTGGCATGGGTATTTTTTAATTAAAATTACGTTTAATTAGTTACATGCGATGCGGACTGATTACAATTTGTTTTATTGTCTAACTTATGCTTTATTTTGTGTTTTAGACAGACATCTGAATCATATATTTTAATTAATTGCATTTTTGTCTGTTTGGGAGAGTAAAACGCGTATTCAGAGATAGCCTGTAGGAGAAATTTTAATTATGCGTAGAGGTATTTCATAATTTACATCGTTTGTACTCGTGATGTACATTATCACCCATCTTTAAAAAAAATGATAGTCTGTTTCATTGCTGCACGTTAAGTAATTTGCAAAAAAATTAAATTAACGCATTCGTTCTAAAGGAATGCTGTATTCCTAAATCTAAAGAAATAATTTAAATTATATCCTCCCTGTATTCATTGAAAATATTAATACGAACCTGAATATTCTCAGGGTGTTGTTGGTTTCCAACCAGATTTCATAAATTTACATTAGCAGAATGTCTACGACTTATTTGATACATCCTGGAGCTCTCTAAACCAATGAAAAGTAAGGAATAGTTTGCGGGCCCAACCACTTTTCTTTATTGGGCCAATAAACAACAGAAGATCAGTCGGTATTTGCTTCAGTGTATGGATATCATAGAAGTCTTATCTACACGTCTTGTCAGAAAAACAAGGAGAGTTTTCAGCTTATAACTGACAAACTGCCTTAGAAAAATATTTAAAATTAGGACAATCTTTCTTTAGGTAACGGTATTAAAGGCATTCAATGTAGTTTTTATTTAGGAAAGTGAAATGTTATATCTGTTTAAAATGTTGTGTTTTTTTGCAATATCGATTTAGCGTCTCTGAATGACCATCTGTTGTTCGCAGAAAAATTGCATAAACATATGTATTTAAACTGACGTTTACAGGTCTATTTGACTGATTCACAATTGCTGACGTTCAGTTTCGGAGTAACCCAATTCTGAGTGGCCCAGTCAACTAGGAAACTGGTTTTCGCACAACTTGCGCGTCTAAAGAATAAAGATACATTTGCTTTGTTGACCAGAGATTTATAACGAATTAGTTTCATGAAACGGTAGAACCCAAAGCTATGTGTATTTTTTGTGCGATTGCAGTCATAGTGTCCTGCCCTTGAGGACTGTTCGACCAATAACAGTCCTGCAAGTAAACGAGGACAGAAACTCGCCCTATTAGACACTATGCACGGAACTCTTTGAGTAACATATCAAGTTCAACCTCTCCATTAGTCAAGAACCAGGTTGTTGTCAAGTCTTGTACGAAGGGAATTGTTGAACCTGCGGACAGATATTTTCTCAGAAAACAGGTGCTGCTAGACAGCAGCTCGTAAGCAGTCAGTAAATTATTGCGTACAAATTAAGCGCAAGGTTTTGTCTATTAAATTAAAAAAAAATCAACTGTAATTTGGCGATATTTATGCCACAATTTCAGTTATATATTTAAAAAATTGAAAAATGGAAATAATGATCGGAGATTGTTATCGCTGCATTTATATATGTTTTCTCTTACGTTCTTCAGGCATTTAAGTTTCGTAGTACTATGAACGTTTTCTTATCTTTTTTCTCGTAAAGAATTTTTTATGATTTCACAGTTTTCCTCCGATTCATTTCGTTGTATAAGTGGTTCGCTTTGAAGTGAGAACTTCACAACAGTTATAATAATAAAAATATTGTTTGTTGGGTTTTAGAAGTAAAGCTCTGAGATTTGTGAAATGTTTACACTAGTTTGTAGTTACATAGAAATTGTCGTATTTAAAATAGTTAAGATGGCGACATAATGACCCACAGACAGTAGTAAGCAGTGCTTTATCCTGAACAGACTATACTTATTTGTCTGCCCCTTTCATAGTTTATTTCTACCTGTTGACACAGCGCAGTTATATACGTGTAACCGCAAGATAAGTTTTGATTCGATCGCTTCCCAGTGCTAATGACGAGACGTCTGTAAAATTAGCGTTATAATTTATGAGATACTAGACTCTGCTGTCCATTTCACTCCTGGCGACATAGGGAAATTTTGCGAGTTCAATGAAATGCACTATTCAAACGTCAACATAATTCATACACATGGCTATGTCAAATATTTGTTACCTCAGTCATCGGCCAGTTTCAACACAGGTAAAAATAAGATGGCATTCTGTCCTTGTTTTTACCCAGGTTTTTATATTTGCTTCAAGTTATCCACGGAATCTGTTATGAATTCTGAGTCGATGCGCAGCAAGTGTTAGTATTCTCGATTGGCCTGAAACATATTGGTGAATTTCCCCAGTTCTTAGTGGTACTACTGGTTTGTGATCACTATCACATGACTTGGTGAATGTTCGCAGTTCAGGAGACTTGTCACAATACACGAGTACTAGCAGGATATTTCTGCGGGTTCAGCGATCTGCAAGCTAGGCTCCATTGGTCTATGCACTCTGAATCTGAGTGAATATTCATTGATTCACGCCGACGGATGGAGCAGTTTCAACAAATTGAATCAATGAGAAACCACTGTGAAATCGGTGACTATTCACTGATCCCGATAAAGAGTACCAACATTCCACAAGTTAATTAATGAATGGGCACATATTTTCCAGTAATTTTTCACTGATTCAATAAGGAAAAAAATGTTCTTTGAAAATAACTGAAAAAAAAAAAACGGCGAATATTCACTTATTCACATGTGAGATGCTGGCATACTTAAGGGAAATAAGTGAATATTCACTAATTAAACAGTGACTATTTTCACTGATTCAAGTGATTGAAACTGCTCCATCCATCAGTGTGAATCAGTAAATATTCACTAATCAGATTTAGAGTGCACATTCTCCAGTCTCAGCTGTCTGTTAACTAAGCGGCAGCTGACTTAGTAAATACCACAACCTGGTAGCATGGCATTTACTCCTTATTTCCTCGCAGTTATTAGTCGGGAATGTGCCGCTGCACCACTGATAAACTGCCATCGAGAGCTAAATAATGTTAAAGGGGGAGAAGTACCTGCCGTTTGGGAATAATGGAACTCCTGCATTTTATTTGGCCTACAAATGTTCTATAATGTTTTATGCTTCTACGAGGCAGAGGGAATAGTTTCTTACATTGTATACAATTGACATTGCTAGGCTCCTACTGCTTATACTATACCTGTGACTATCCGTAAAAACAATTACTTCCTTTGTCCGGAAAGTTATTGGTCAAAGTTAAGAAAGGTGTGTAGATTTGGTATCGCTTATATGTGCCATGTCAGGCAGGAAATTTTAATAAATCGCTTTTTATGGAACTCACAGTGCAAATTTAAGACTTCGAAGATTGTAGACACTGATCCCCCTTAAATGTACATATGTTTGATCTGAAGTCTATTTTTGTGGGAAAATTATTCAAGAAATGTTCAGGTCCTTTAACATGAGTGCTCTCAGAGAATGTGAACTCCGCCCTCGACCCTGGGTGGATTAAGCCGTTTGCTTTTCAACACCTCTTTTTTCCTCATGGGGAAACTTATTTTTTGGGACAAAAAATCTTGGTGCTGTGCCAAGAAGTGGGAATTTACGGCTGCGGAGATAACTCGAGGTTAGGTCGGGAGGAGAGCTGGAGTTGCCATACTTACCAGGGAGCTGATATAAGTCCCTCGAGCACTCTTGTGTGCACTGCACCCTCACAAGAGTGGGGCGAAGATGTGTGGGCAACTCTAAACAGTATGGTTAGAGATGGTGAAATTTCGCCAATTCAATTACCTGCATGTTAGAATCAAATATCCAATGCAAACTCAAGCCCCGACTATTAGTCCACTAGCCGCTACTCAGTGGAACAACAGACAATGAACGAATAGACAGGGCTTTAGTATGCATACGATATTATATTCTAACATGCAGGTCATTGAATTCGCGAAATTTCATCTATAATGATGGTATATCGCGAAAATTGTTTGTGCTAACTTCCCTTTGAAATTACTGTAGTTTCTTGTGGCACGTATCATTGGGCCATATACGTCTGACACAACGTAGATATCTACAGACCAATGATAAGAATCAAATATTACAATAGCGAGATTCTTTTTGGCTTAGTCAAATAGGGCAACAGCTCCATGAACAAGCGAGAGCCAGTAATCGTTTCATAAGCTGGAAGTGCGTTTAAACCCAGCAAGCAGTCACGTTATCCCGCGGTAAACTATCATCTCTAGGTCTAGTGTTCGGGACTGGTGAGGGGCAGTAGGTCTATGAGGTGAGTATGGAACAGCGGAGGAATCTAAAAGCGAGGGAAAACGAGTATGCTTCGAAAAAAAAAATCGCTGGAAAAAAGCCACGTACGCCATTTTTCCCAACTGTAAAAATAAGAAGTGCCGTCGTCGAGAATCTACCCTGCATCGCCTTTGTGGGAGACGAGTGGGCAGACGACGCGGCCTGTTTGTCTTATAATTGGTCGCAAGACGCTCGCTGGCGCTACAAATTATTATTTAAGATATCAAAGAAATAAGTTGAATCTGTACAAATATATGTAAATTCCTCGTTAAAATGTACAAAATTTTTGAAACGTTAAAAAATTGAAATAGGCCTACATTTTTGTTTCAATTTTTGCAGAAGTACAGTCTATTTCTTACATTGACGTAAACCTAATTGACGATGTCTCGAATGTGAGTTGTCTTTTGCAGAAACTTGCGTAGTTTCTCTGTGTGTTTTTACGTCCCCAGAAAGTGATACTATTACACCACGTACGAAGGGTTTGATATAGTATGTCGTAATATTGCACAGTTAGTAAAGAAAAGCTACAGGTTAGAGAATACTCTTGGTAAAGTTGACATATTTTAGAGTGGTTCACAGCAGTAGTTAAACTTAGAAAGAGTTCGGTAAATCGCGTACTTCTTTTTGTGTAAGATAGTCTGCAATACACTGTAGCACGTTACGCCTTGTGCTACATGACGACGATAATTTGACACAATTAACTAGTTCACATTAATTTATTGTTCACTTTCTTACATAATTACTTTTATTTACAGAATACTAAATAAATACGTCACGTTCATTGCCCCCTCCGTTATTTCTTTCCGAACTAAATCGCTAATTAAAGGGTTGCCGTGTATTTAATTATATACTGAACAACGTATATGTTTTTGCAAGACTTTATAAAGAATTTGATTACCTTCAGCGAGTTTTACCCCAGAGCAGGTTAGCGGGTTTCTGTTATCGTTTACTTCCACGTTTGTCTTATGGCTCAAAGTTCTCCAAGAAGTGTCTTATGGACTGTGATCCAATGACAAACGCAGATGTAGGCTAATACACGTACCTTTGCAGTTTTTTTCAGGTCTCATAATGAAAACAGAGATGTTCTGTCTTAAATGATCAGCCAATGAATACTGAAAACTTACGACGCGTTTGTACTAATTTTGTGTACATATTCTAATAAGAAGTTGGAAAAATAAAGACATAGAGTGACGACTAGACATGTTCGAAACAAACTTGCTATGAAGTATAACAGTGTTACGTTGTAATTGTGTGTCATAGGATCACGACAAACTCGACAAGGTACTAGATGTGTGCGTGCAGGACTCGTAACACTTGCTTCATCGCCTGGGCGCGGTCTACCACAATTTTCATCAACATTTTTTTATTTTTTATTTGTACCAGTTTTTTTTCTTATTTTAGACACAAAATGTGACTAAATTTGGCTCTTATAAAATTTTTTTATCACTCATAGTTTTTGCGTAATGGCTTATTAAAGTCATATTTTGCATGTTTCCGTTTTAACGACAGACATAGAGTCGACGACAGATAGACAGACAGAGAGAGATGGATACAGATAGAGAGAGGCAGAGAGAGGCAGAGAGACAGAGACTGAGAGGGACACAGAGAAAGAGAGATAGAGAGGAGTCTTAGATACTAAAAGCTGTAAAAGTTGACTGTGTAGTTCCAAAATGTTTTTTGCGTGTCAGAAGTTATTTTTCGTGTATTTCTATTTCACCAAAGTGAATTCTGATACTCCTCCACACAACGTTTGCTTCGAATCGTATAGGGCGCAGCAAACTATAATATTTTGTAGACTATTTTGACACCCAATATTTTCGTGAAATTTATTATTGTAATTGATAAACACATTTCGGGAGAACTATTAGCCAATAAGAAACCTACGTGTAAACGAGGACATAATGTCGTCCTACGTGGTTGTAGTGAGACTGGCAGTTCGCTGGAGCAGTAGTCGAAGTACAGACAGATGACACTCAAGAATACATAGTATACTGAGTGCAGCATGCAGGTCGTTGTACTCGCGAGACATTCCTCTCCATTCTGGTAAGACGTCTTGATCTTGGAAACTTGGCCCCGCCGTGTGTTCCAGCGATATGCCGCACTCACTGCTCGTCGCATTGATGTTATCCGTGTGTTTGCTATCGCGGACTGTACATTTGCGTGTCGTTTATTCAAACAAGCAGCTTGTTTACGCGTGCAAATATGTTTTTTTGTCCGTCCGAGTCGGTGATGCAAATAGCGAGGACGAAATAACGTGGATGAGAGTACGATCAGAGAACAGCGAGAGAACGGTGCGAGGAGAATATGTTGCTCCGCGTGACTCGCTCCTGGACACGCACACACACATCATTCACTCTCGCCGAACTGATTGTTGTTTGTGATGAAAACATCTAAGGACTTGCTAGTTGGCCCACAGTAGTGTTGGGATGGCAAGATGACGGAGAAAGTTTCGTACACACTTATGTGGGCCTGCTTACCCGTGCCTGAAACGAGTTCCAACGAGTCTGCAATGAAAATTTTTCACATTTCACTCAAAGAGCACTTAGATTTTACTCAACATGACTGTGTAAGTGAACACTAAGTGCGATACTGGCACACACAGCGAACGTTGCAACGCCTTTACGAGTTAAGAACTGGACCATGCTGCAAGCTTCCCGTCAAACTGTTTTTATTTTACGATATTTTAACGGCAACTGTACGCATAATTGTTGAGAAATCTGTAAGGAACTGATACATCTGAGTTTTTTCATTTATCTGCTTAGTATATTTCAAATATTATATTTTTCCTGTTTAGTTACAGTGTCTTAGATCGTGGAAGAGTCGCAGTCCTACACTGCTCTCAGTTGTCAGCATCCAGTGTATAGTGTTATCTCTGTGATTAACCAGATACGTGGAAAGTCTTTCATCTCTTGTTTATGATTGATTGGTAGTAATATCTCTAAGCCCGGCACTTTTATAAGTTCTAAGTAGTAACTTTATTGTTATAGACTTATCATGATAAAGTGACCACTGGTTAATTTTCCCTTAAAGCCATGTTGCAATCACATTTACTATTTTAACATGAAAACTACCCTGACTCTAAAAACCAGCGTAAACGTTTCACTTATCTAAAAACTTAATATATTTGGCCGAAATAAAATACCGTTTTTGGATGTTACAAGTGTTGAGGAATGCTCAGTTTAATATGGACAGACTATACATAGTATTGAACACACCACAATAATAGCTGATTATTTATTCTTGACTGACTCGGTAACTACGAGATAATAATTTAACCACTGGTTTTACTTCGCTTGGTATAGGTAATTAGGGATAAAGTGAATAGTTTTGAAACTCTAGTTACTTATTTCCATTCAGATTATTTATAATTTCCTGACACTTTTCCATGTAACCAAATCAGCCTTAGTAACAGTCAAAGTGTATAGATTGTACTGTAGCCAAAAGTTAAGGGGCCTGCCTACATGCGCTTTAAATGCGTTGCAGCGAGTTACGACCATTCTATTTTGACGAAACTATTTATATGTGAATGTCTACAAAAAAAACTCGCACTTCAAACTGTATTGCTATAGTTTTAAACATTCGGCACGTTTATTATAAACATTATTTTCGGGCCCCTCAAACTGGCCAAAAATGGCTTTTTTAGACTGTCGTATCTGGAAAAATAACTACAGGAATCTAAAAACATAACTATAGAAACTATGCTACCCAAAAATAAAATATTGTGGTCACTGCTTTAAGTTAACTCCCATAGGAAATAGGATAATAGTGAAGCACTGCACGCCTGCTGAGGGGCTTGCGCGGAGAGGAGATAATGTAGTAAATTCGTCGGTCAACACACAAACGTAGCCTATCTAGGGAGGCCCCTTAACTTCTGAGGTTGCAATAAAAAGCATTTTAAATTATTATTCCATAGCAGATGGTCTTCAAAGGTGGTGTGTTTATCGCGAACCAACTATATGCAGTGCAGTTACAGCTGCAACTGACGGTCGTGTGAACGTGTGTGCGTGCAGAGCAGCAGATTTAATTAACCGATGTCATGTTTGCATCGTCGTTTCTTTCCAAGCCTCGGGCACTGCGAACCCAGCTCTCATGCTTGCTACATTGGCGAGGTTTTTATGCCGGGGAAGGGAAGGGGCAGTACATTCGATGTAATTACGCGCTGGTGCCACGTCGCTTCCCAGATATCGCAACAAGCCGTTCAACATCGTAGGTACTGGCTCTTGTAACGTGTAGGTCTATTTCGTATTATCAACCAAGTTTATGACGGTAAATTGTGATTGTTTGCTGGACTTCATTAAGGTTCGCTACTAGACAATGTGCTTTGCTTTAATTGCACATCTGTAATTCACTAACAGTTCATCATTCTTGCACTTCGCATGCCTACTACTAATATTTAAGGCGTAACCGTGTCGGAATTGTGGGTTTCTCTTCTGTTTGAAATGCTCATTTTGTGAGGGCAGAAACGACCGAATCTGGCATTTTCACAATACTTTTTAAGCATAATATTTGTGTTGCAGGCTAAAGGGATCTTTACTTGATTTTTAGAATTTTTTTTTTAAATAATAGCCAGTGACATCTCATTTCTATGTAAATTATTCCAGTTTTATTAAATGCGTTTTTTTAGGGTGTGCGTTGACGTAACATGCAAACTATGACTTTGATGTTCCGTTGGGGAATTCCACTGAGTACTAAAAAATTTTCCGTACGATGATAATGTGCTCATTAGTAACGTCTACATAACAAAACTAAAAATGTCTGTCAAAGAAAACTAAATAGAATGGGAAAATGTAAACGCAGAGTATGCTTTAGTCAGCAGGATACATACACAACATAATATTACATAAATGGAATCGGGTTAAATAGATCAAGGAGAGCCAAATAAGAAAAAATAAGAAAGATGAAAGCAGACAACATCAATACAGACTTCACTGGTTTGAAGCCTGCTATGGTCAAATGACAAACAGATGAAATACATGAACCACAACAAATATGGCGCAACGAAGAGACGAAACAAAACATAGTAATCTTCCACACACAAACAGAAATACGACGTTTCGGAAACTGAAATATGTTCCTGTCTTCAGGCAAAATAGGATTTTAGATGGTAACTCCAACAAAAACCTGCTACTGACACCACAAAAAAACTGGTATTTTAAATGAAAACCTGGTACACGGGAAAAATATTTCGCAAATTCTTACAGGCATGAAAAAATATGACGTACTAAAATATGTCTTAAGTATTTAAAGAGAACAAACATATTGAAAATGTTTAAAGAATACTCTTAGTTAACAGAAAATCAGAGGTTCACGTCTACCACAGATGTTTAGAGTATGCATGTAATACATATCTTTACATGTAGTATTAAATAATATAATGTTGGCGTCACTGCTAAACGTCGCATATGAGCGAGCTATCGACGAGAAGACTCCACGTAGTTTCAGTAACTTGCTTCTAGAGGTTAGGTTAAGGACTCTGCCTACCTCAGAGCTCCGGCGGCAGCAAGGATAGGGCGTTACAGATTAAAGTATATTCTAAAATATCTCAGTCACTTTCAAACCTACATGTATGCCACCACTGATTTTTTTGTTCAGTACGATACGGCCCTCACTGCTACGGAATATTTTAGCAAGTTATATCAATACCCTGAAAACTATGAGCAAATAAGTGATTTTATGCCGATTAAACACTCAAAACCTCGTACTCATAAAATTCTTTTCACATTTTCGTTTACGTCGTAGTATGCTCCTCTTATCAATGCAGAAAATGTTTACTATCCGAAAGCAATATCTCAAAGGGTGACTGAGCTACACGGAATTTAGTTTAACATGTAAAACCCTATCCTTGCTCCCGCCGCGCTCCGACGTAGGCAGAAGCCTTAAGGGTTGGTTCACAATTACAAGTACATAAGCACAAGACATACTGTAATGTTTAGCCAATGGCATTTTTTCGACCAACGAAAAATATTAATTGCTGTGTAGAAGACAACCGAAGGTCATTGAAACATATTTTATGTAGAATCGTACACGGGAAAAAATGGTAGCTACAAAATATGTTGTGGGTATTTACTGTGGAAAATTTATATTGTGGCCACCACGAAGACATTTTGTTGACTCCACTAAAATATTGTGGCCATTACAAAATTATTTTGTGGTCACTACAAAATAATTTTGCAGGGAAGACTTTCTACAAAATTTTTTTCTCAGTGTACTTAGAGATAATCTTAATATATAAAATGAAGTGGCATGACATGACACACTCACTCACTCATTAACGCACAGCCCAAACCGCTCGACCTCGAACCATGACATTTTGAGGGAAGCTTCCCCTTGGCCCGTAGGCACCCAAAAAGAATGGATTTTTCGAAATTCGATAATTAAGGGGTTAAAATGGGTGAATTGTTTTTTCAAAGAGTCCCTGATATCTCAATAACCGGGAAAACTATCATAATTTTAATATCTAAAAAAGTGTTTTTAGAATTTCTCGAAATTCGTCCTTGAAAGCTCTTTTAAAAAATAAAACGTGTTTTAATCCCACTTACCTCCTAAACCAGTGGAAATATTGAAATGATTTTTGCTTTAAAAAAAAAATAATTTCAGGATTTTTCGAAATTCGTCCTTGAAAGCTGTTAAGAAAATTTAATGTGTTTTCAAATAATCATCTGTACCGCTTATACCCGTTGAGATATCGAGATGGTTTTTGATAACAATGAAGCTCACGTAAATATCTACAAATCAAATTCAAGATTTTATGAAATTCGAAAATTAAGGAAGTGAAAAGCAGTAAAATGTTACAGTATCCCGGAATAAGAAAATGATAATGGAGAAATAATTCAACAGTTGTTTCTTTTTACCAACCTACTCATAAATTAAACCTCTTTGCCTGTACATAGGAAAGAATTATCACGGCCTACCTTTAAGCATTCACTCAGGTATTGTATAAAGTTTGTGGTGTGGGAAGGGTGGGGTTACGGGTTCGTATCCCGCGCAGGACTTTGCGATGGGAATTACTATGACATCCTACGAGCATATTGCGCGCGCTCTTTACACTGAGCTAAGATAATTTATAGTTCACTGTTATTGAGTACGCTAGCTGTTAATCACATATTTTATCAGAGTTATTGTTTACATTACATAATTTCACGCGGGCAAAACCGCAGCCGGGCAGCTATTTTACAGAGAAATAAAGATGAATTAAAATCAAAGATGTTCTGAGATTGATTTATGCTTAGCGAAGCGGACTGGATAAAGCTGTTTGTATTTGTTGTTTTAAAGATATACAGAGAAGATAGTAACACCATCAATTAATACATAATTAAAAGTTAGTTAAATTTTTTCTATAGTACACGTGGGCGAAGCCGCATAGGGACAGCTAGTGGAAAATAGAAACAAACTACCATGAAACTGTACAGTGTACAACATTACTTACAATATAGAAACATAGTTTTGACGTTATGAAATTTTTTATTCCAACTTTGTTTTATTCATGTTTTCGGAGGTTTAACCAACATGGCAGACATTCATAAACTTCTTGGTAGTGATTGGTTGCTGTCCTATGCGTACGCACAAGAAATGAAATGTTACCATTTCGTATATGGTAATTTATGTGCACACTTTTTTTAAGCGGTTGTGAACCTGTAGGTAAGAAAACATGGAAGTTACTTCTTGTGCAAACGACCCTATGCTCTAGGCGTGTTCCTATACCGGCCTCCACTTCCGGCAAGCTGTCGTATATTTAGGGATACTTTACACCATTAAAAATGTCGTTAAGACATTCGACGTAGTTGGCGGACGAATCTTAACACTATAATGCTTGAGATGTAATCGCAGGCGTGTAATGCAAGGCATGCTCGCACGTTTATTTAATTTACGGGCGTTCACGTGGTAAAAATGTGTAATTTTTATATTTGTACGACATAGTGTTCGTTTTATAGACGTTACATGTGATCACTTTTTACACTTGTAAATATTTTTTACCTCTCATAGTTTTTCCATGATGGCATGACAAAGTCAACATTTACAACTAACGGAAACATAGGAATAATAGAAACCGAGTCACTTATTCGAATGAAATAATTTACACTGAAATTAAATGTTTTGGGCCAAATGCTAAAAGATTTAAAAACTTACAATGAAATTACTTGGTACTTTCTAAAAAATATCTGAAAATTATGACAATTTACTTCATTTATGGCAATTTTTAATGAAGACAAAAGGACTTTGTTGTGAGTTTTAAAATATTTTAGTATATGGCCCAACTTTTCGGCGGAAAATTTGTACGCTAGTCTGCTTGGTGCGTAAGGGCGACGCGACATTTAATGCACGCGTAAAAATCACTCTTTTCGTTTATTAGTTTGTGTGACTCCAA
Source organism: Medauroidea extradentata (assembly GCA_003012365.1). Taxonomy (NCBI): domain Eukaryota; kingdom Metazoa; phylum Arthropoda; class Insecta; order Phasmatodea; family Phasmatidae; genus Medauroidea; species Medauroidea extradentata. The sequence continues at coordinate 29,113 of PNEQ01017129.1, read as the reverse complement.
CTAGCAAAACAGCTCCAAGCAGGCGGCTTTCTTTAAGGCAGTGATGCCTCATTTGCGATAGTAATTTTTTACTTAAACGAGGTCGGAAATCCCTAAACTGTCTTCCTCTTTTGTTAATAATAGTTACTATTTTTTCAAGACAGAACCATATTGAATTTGTTAATTATGTAAGTAACAAAGCATTTTATAATTAGATATTTTGTCGAAACCATATAGCCTATTTTTTTGTCTTGAAAAAAAGAAAAACATTTTCGACAAAACTGTGGGACAGTTCTACGATGTCTGCTTTCGTTTAGGCTTTAAAATATGAGGCATAATGGCCGTAAGTGCGAGAATCGCTTTGTAATGCTGACATCGTTGGTGCCAATAATATCAAGCACAAACCTGTTTGTTTAGTGCGCGCGTGTAGGATTTGCCGCGAACTAATACAGTTACCGTCTGTCACATATATTTTAACTTGGTTGCATTATTTTCAATTATTAATTTGCGCTGTGATAGAAAGGGTTAATAATGACCCTTATTGAATGAATACCTCTGGTGTGCCCGGCGGCGTCGCCAGGCGCTGCGCTGCGCACACAGGGAAACATAATTATAATTACGTTATGTATCCGTGACGTAATGAAACGAGCGAGTCCCGGGGGCAACTCCGCTCATGTTAATTTCTGCAAACACTCCAACATTGCGTTTTATTTCCGCGATTAACAAAAACATTCACAGTTTGTTTTATTAGTAGGGACGTGTGTTTGCCTCTGATGTATCGAACGACTTGTGGCAGGAATATTCTCCGCGTGTTCAGTAACCTGCAGGTTAGCCAGGGGCTATGTCAGTTATACGACCTTGGCAGTTGACAGAACATCTTTTCTCTCCCCACTACGCTGGGGGATATGCGGGGCGGTGACGAATGTTGAATGCTATGGCCAATAGGGTTTTTGCTGTGTGTCTTGTGTAAGAACTCTTCACGCCTCGTGGCAATGGGAGGAACGATACACAAGCACCAATAGACGGTGCATATGGTTTTGTAGAGGGTAAGAAGTGTAGGGGAGTTCTACGACCTCGGCAGTTGACAGAACATTTTTAGAGAAGGTGTGCAGGAGTGTTCGTGGAGGAAGTAAGCGTAGGGATAACGTTCGATGAGATGACGATGTCTTAGAACAGGGTTCCCACAGACCTGGAAAGTCAGGAAATATTAATTTGGTCAGGGAAAGTCAGAGAAACATGTTTTGAAACCCTGTGAGTCAGGGAAAATTACCCTAAGAAAGCAGAAAGAAAGTAAGTGAAAATGTTCTGAGTATGATTAAACTTCTCTCTTCACAGCCTGCACCTTTTTCTGTTGTGAAGGCCACTTTTCCTCTTTTACGTGTTAGTTTTTGTGCTCTTTTTATCCGTATTTTTGGTGTTGTATTATTATTATTAAGTGTAAGTTTTCAGATAGTCAAATATGGCATCCTCAACTTAGTTTATATGTATTTATTTCAATGTTACTGATTTAAATTGTTATATGAAATATATTTTGCTTAAAAGGAGAGTGATGGACAGCTATGGGGATGGTGGAGGCTGCAAAAAATAGTTCGTTGTATAGGCGTGTTATAATCATATTAATTATGGTCAGGGAAATTTTTAATGATTGGTCAGTGAAAGTCAGGGAAAGTCAGTGAAATTCATTTTAAAATTTCTGTGGGAACCCTGTAGAAGTGACCTTGTCTGGGTCAGCCTATACATAGGGACTGCTGATTTTCGCGAAAAGAGTTTCGCCCCACTTTGTTTCAGTGCCTCGTGTACACGTCTACAGTTCGCTTCAAGGTCAGTGATTGGACGTTTTAAACTCTCACGAGTTGGGGGTCTAACAGTAAATCATAGACGTGCGGTGTTGCGGTATCCTTACTATGATTGGCTCAGTGAAATGACAATAACCTGTTCATAAAGGCATGCTGCCCAGTAACCACGAGGCAGAACTGCAGTCCCTACCTAAACCCTGTATTACATGTACAGACTTGAAAATATCCTGACTTCGTTAGGCTATAAGCTAGATAGGGCCGATTTATAAGAACGTGAGGCTCGCCCCCCTCCGTTTCTTTTTTCCTATTTTAGATGAAGTGATATTTTTTCAGGTATGGCATGTTTATCTTTGTATTGACATGTAGTCACTAATATAAACATTACAATTACAAGTAATGCAATGAAATACATTAAGTGAAATCATAAATATAATATATATGTATATATGTATATGTATATATATATATATTATATATATATATAAATCTAAGTTACTAAAGTACAGCTCTTACAAAACTAAAAGTAAGTTCGTATTGTTGCACCACATATAATAAAACGCCAGCTCTTTTCAATTAATAATAATTCTTTTTTTTTTATTTCAGAACGAGCCCCCCCCCCCTCCCTAGAATATGAGGCCCGT
>PNEQ01017129.1:5621-26597 GCA_003012365.1 Medauroidea extradentata | reverse complement strand
AAGTGAACCCCCGAAGTTTACCATTCTCTGATTATTACAGACGTGCTAAGTTCGCATTAGTATTTGGTGTCAAGCTAGACTTCTCTGGTCTGTACAAAGCTCAATAAAATCCTTGAGTTCAATGGATGCCTACTGCTGTATGATCGCACTATCGAGTGAATCGCTTCACGGAATATTGACCACTTTGCCGCGAAACCTTTATTTGTTCGTCAGTCAGGAGTGTTCTGTGCTGCAGGCACGAGGTGTTAAGACCCATGAAAGACGTTGAACTAACGCACAGTAATTTGCAGTACAGTCTGCTGTCAGGAAGTAAGGCGATATTTGCGTGTCCCTACTAAGTGTATGTTCTGAAGCAGCTGCTTACAGCTGCAATAAGCTATACCAGTTTCACTACAAGCCAGGCAGGATGGGATCCTATCTTACATTATTTGCAGCGTTGGTCACTGAATCATAGTTCTTCGTGGAGTATCAACAGAACTATCTTATAAGTATTGCAGTTATAGAACTGGTGTACATGCTTTCGGATTTTTAGCTTGTCCTAAATGTAATTCGTGAAATGTTCAGTCACTATCAACAATAGTTGTCTTGTACATTGCTTGCTGTGCGTCTCAGGCGCCCTAACTAAGATATCAGACTTAATTGACCCGAGCAACATAAAATACATGTTCTTAAAATAAGTCTTGGCCTGTTTTTGTTTTATATTTTAGAAGCTATAGGGGAGCGATATGGACGGCACTGGTTAATGCTTCAAGAATAATACATCTTTCATGCGCGGATCACTAATGTTCCCGCTTTTTTCTCGTAGTAATAGTTTATTTCTGTGGGACTTGGGTAGGAAGTGGTAACCGATGTGAAAATTCAAACTGAAGTTAAAATCTTTCTGTTTTATGGATCAGGTTGATATTTCAAGAGGACATTAAAACGTCTTTACAATATGCGTTCTGCACAATCTACGAACGCATAGTTTGAAGTGTGTTTACTTTTAATAGATGAACGTATTGGGAACACATTTATCACCCTCGGGTATAAAAGAATACGTGTGGATGTTACATTGAGATTTTACAACTTGATTAATACGCCAAGCGAGGACTTCTCTTAATGTGCAATCTTAAAACGGTGACAATCCTCAAAACTTGGGGAAAGAAAACTTTGCATTTGGACAGCTTTAAGTCTCTGCGTAGCCCACCACATTGAATTATTGTATTCCTTGCTTGTTTACTATTGTTGTAACTGGTGAAATATTTCTAAACATCAACGTTTAAGCTTTCACAATGTGCTACTTACCAGATATGTCGTGGAAACTGTTAATGTTTGATATGGCCTCGACTAGTTTAACATGTGATATATACTAATTATGAGTCACTGCTTATCATGTAAACTGTATGTAAGACTAATAACGAGTGTATATATGATATGTTATGATATGTGTGGTGCCTTGCTGAGCTGGCTTGAAAGAAGCGAGGGCGAGTAGGGACATTCTCACACCAGCAGTCCAGCCTAGTAAAACTTTTAAATATCTTACACGTTTTTTTTCTGAGTAGTAAAGTTGTTTAAAATACAAATTATTTGTACTGTATTGGATTATGTTAGGTACAGTATATAGGCCTACATAGTTAAATACAGTAAAACAGAAAATGTCATAATTATATTATTATATTAGTATTATATTATTATATTAATAAGTTCTCCTCTAATGACTGCCACATGGATCTGCCCTTTGTTTAACGTAATTACATACAATACGATCTCATGTTTGTATTGTAACGTGTGGGGATAAGCAAAACCGCTACATATGTAGTTCTTGCACTGTCACTTAATGATTTCAAAGAATTCAGTGTGGTGAATGAGATGTTCGTTTTCAGTAATTCTCATTTCAACTACAAGCATCACGTTGATCGTAAAGTACCACAGTCACCTGGTATAATATTCCGTTATTGTTAAATTTGCTTTAACCTTTAGTGCAATAGGCTGTTTGCATGAAATTTAAAAAATGCCACATAAAAGTACAAGGAAGAATTTGAATGTAATAGAAAGAATGTTTGTTAAATGTGTTTCGTTTAGTTATGACACACATAACATATATGGAAACAGCTACCACAGCGGAGCTGAATGAAAACAAGTTCTACGTCATCAGTCTGTACCGAGTCTTAATATTCTGGTGGTCATGTGATCACTGAAGTAATGTAGCTTCGAACATGGTTGGCACTTGGTTGGGTGAACGCCAGGGAACAATATTGTAAACAAGTAACGGCTGTTTACATCTTTAAGACTTGCTCCTCGATTTCTTCACGACTTGCATTCCCATATGTCGCGAAATAAACTTCAAATTACCTTGCATAGTTTATTAAGCGACGACGTGTATTGAATAACCTACACTACGTTTTATATGACTTCATATCAGAGTTCCTTACTACTTCCCTAATCCCTGTATGTAACATAAAAAATTTACTAATATGTTGAAAATACTAGCTATAATCATGTGATAAATAGCACTGATACTTATTTGTAATATTATTTATTTATTTGTTTATACATTCAATCTACTGTATTTAGATTTTTATTGCTGCGGCTCACTGCTTTCAGAGCTACTTTCGCCAAATTTATTTTAAGTATCTGGTGTATTATGACATATATGAAACATATACAGTAAATTGATACAGAAGGAGGAAGAGAGACATGGAAAGAGACACGTGACGTGACAAACTTCTAACAAACCTGTATCGAGAGAGAGACGTGAATACTTGTAGTAGTAAACGTAGCTGGAGAGAGTGACCACTTCTTAGGAGCATACGTGGCGAGAAGGAAAATGTGATAACTTACTTATGTCACATTAAGAGTGCGTGGTAGATAAATAAACGCTGAAAACGTAAATTGATTTCTACGCTTTTTCCGAAGCCGATATGGATAAAATTCTCAATGACAATTCTAGATAATAGTATTTGTCAACTTTATGGGTAAATATTTACCCAGAACTACTAATTCGTTACGCGTGATCTCTTGCGCCGCAGTTAAATGCACGTGGTTCCGGCGTCAGAGATTGTGTATCAGAAGTTCGTAACACTGGAAACAATTTTGTTTATAATGTTGGCTAAAACTATTGTCTAGTATTGCTATTGTTACATTTACGCAAATTGGCTTCAGGAAACCTACAATTATAGATTAATGTGTTTAGCGTTAAATTATGTACCACGCCATCTTAAGGAAGTGTGGGAGGTATTTGTTGGGATCGAGAACGTGAAAACTACGCTAGGTGTTGACATGCATGTAGTGTGTGTGTGTGTGTGTATGTTTATGTGTATAGGTAATGTATATACATACATAGAACAGAGAGAGAGAGAGAGAGAGAAAGGAGTGAGAGAGCGAGATAATGAGGTAAGACACAAATAGAGAGAGAAGTGACAACTTGAGGTACGAGCGGCGGGCAGTCCCTCCCGAGCACCAGCTTGCGAGAGGCAGAGTAGCGTGTGCCCAGCGTCAAGGCAGACACGCCATCTACATCGACTAGACTCCACTAAGTGCAACATATCATGAGAACACGCCATTACGATAAATATTACATAGCAGCTGTGGCGCAGTGATGATTGCACCGGCTGAAATATTCACCGCGAGTCCATTAACGCTCCCGTGCGGTCAGCCACCGCGCCGGACAGACCCTCGTCGTCGCTTCTTCGCAGCGTCTGACGTCACGCTAGGTTGTCCCAGTACCGCTACAGAATACCTAAGAATACAGAGGTCAAACCACCGCACGTGTGTCCAAGCATACCTTTATCTAGTTGAAGGCCTCCGGAACATCCATTCTGTGAACTAAGTTCTAAAGAGTTAGTGGACGCTAGCTTTATTATTTTACGTTTGAGGCACGGAAATGGGGACGGCGATAAGTCGAATATAACACGTCCGTCAAACCCCAACTTCGCCTCTAGTCGCGAAGAACTAAACTAGTGTGCAGTGTGTTCGTAGAAACAGTTTATCAACGGCTCTTCAGGCGATGACCCTGTTATTTTATTTGTGGAAAGTATGTGGTAAAGTCCAGTGCAGGTTTCTATGATTTTGTTTTACGGTTACGGTTGACAGTTTCTCAGCTACAGCAACGTGGAAATTTCATTTTTAGCACTTTTGAGGAGCTTGGGAATTTTGTTTTTAGTTAGCTGACGACATATTTAAAACCATAGGAATACAGTTTGAAGTGTGTATTCTTTTCGTTGATATACGCATTGGAAACATTTTTTATTGGTTGCAGAAACATAGATATTTTCCGTGCCATAGATCACGCACCAGATCCACTAACTCGCAAGAGACAAAGTAAAATCACGCGATTCTTTCGTGTCATCGTCAGAGGCCGGAACTGTTGACGGGTTCCTTTGATGACGAACTACAACTCTGAGACACACAATCCATCACTGCACGTGTATCATTAGTGAGAATGTTTGGAGTCAATAGTAAACCTGCCAATACATGAATGCCTGATCCGGTCCTATCTGGAATGCAGCGGGACTGGCTGGTTATGACAGGCGGTGTTCCAAAGTGTACAGTACAATACAGTGGTGTCTAGCTTGCAAGTCATTTAATCCACGAAATTTTCGGCAATTCTATCTTAAGCGTTTGGCCCCGACAACTATTTTTAGAGCCACGATTTTATGACAAAAAACATTTTGTTTCAATGCGTTATGTGCACATATGCAGCTCTGCTACATCGTCTGTGATTGGATTATTTTACTCTCACTTGCCTTGGCTAATTACAGATGTACGGATTCACAATAATCTTATTATGACTGGTGCAGTCAAATAAGGGACGTGTCTGAACAAACACACGCTGCCAATAACCATGAAGCAAAACTGCCGAGGTGCAGTGAGACACTGTAACAAAGTGGGGCAGAAATATTTTCGCGACAAAGTCGGGGTCCTAAATATTGTGTATTAGCCTGGTGTGTCTGAGTTAGAGCCAATGATTTTATGTGAATATAATTCTGCAAAAATTTGCTTCAGTGTCTTTTGTGTAGAGACACTGGAAATTCGCGAAAATGTTTAACATAGTCTACAATAAACTGTATTATATTAACCGTGACACGTGTGAACAGTTTGGGAACAAATCACAGACGCTGTGTGTCCATGCTGCAGAGTTCTAACTGGGTTTGTTGAAGAGAGAAACAATGCTTCAAATATATCATAGCCAATGTCGATACGAAACAGTCAGTGTTATACATAGTATGTTGGAGCCTAGCAAATAGTCAACTATTCCCGCGATTTTCCAGTGTCTCTACATATGTATACGTCTGTTTCTATGCTTCATGGCCAGTGGCTGGATGTATTTAACTTACGGTGTCTCGGGGTCTTACCCGCAAATTACAAACGTCTGGTGTCACGGTAACATTGTTCTAGTTGGCACAGACAAATGAGCCACGCCTCTGCCCTATTATATTCTGCCAATAACCACGAGCCAGAGTTGCTAGTGAGCACAAATCACTGGCTCAAGTCTTGGCTATGCTAGTACAGAGGTCACGGGATCACTGACATGTAGGCTAGTCTCCAAGAATATATGTTTACTCAAGCAAACAACATATGTTTATTAGCTGCTCGCTAACACAATGATATGTGCGTTAATTTAGTTACGTTTTTGTTATTGGCTCAGCGGCTTCGAGGACCAACTGTGAAAGTAACACTATCTCGTAGTAGTTGCAATTATAGCTGGTTCCCTAAAGAATACGCCAATTCTTCAGGTCCTTACACATTACCGACAATAGTCAGACTTATATAGTCAGTTGAATTTGACACGTTATGCTGCCATATTCGAAATAAAAATCTTCTGAAATAAACGTTGCTTTATTACTAAATGGTGTTTCAAAACCCCAGTCACCGCTTATTCCTAAGAAACTAATAGAAAGAAACTGCCTGTATGCGGTATGCGACTTTTTTTATATACGTATATTTGTAACACGTGGCATAGCAACAAAAAACTTTACAAATATTTGGTAAACTTTAGTAAATGAAAGAAACATTGTTTTGGTGGTTTTACATGGAGTAAACTTACATGCGTCTACTCCAGCGCGTGTGATATCACTACAAACAATTACCAGATTTATTTGTATATGAAGAATTAAATATTAATTTATGCTGGTGTATTACTTCCTCTACTGAGTAAATACAAAACGCTTGGAAACTATTTTTTTTTGTTCGAACTAAATATGTAGAATAGTTGGGGAAAAAATTGAAAATATTAAATATGGGTTTGGAGTTACAAATTTAAACATGTGCCTTGGTGGCACGCCTTGTTTGAATTTCACAACTAGAAAATGTATGTTTCTGTTACTGTGACAGTTATCATTCTAATACATTATTCTCCATATTTAATTAGGTTTCATTCTAGTACTAGTAATCTCAATAAACTATTTTTAACACGAAACGAAAAGTAAATATGTCAAAATTGAATGAACACATGCGGACGCGCGCTCGCACACACATACACACACATATTCATACAATCATACATACATACATACATACATACACGTACACACACATATATATACATATACTATATAGGGTGTGTAAATTTTGCGATTGCCGGGAAACTAAAAAGGCACATTCAAGTAGATCTCTATAAACATGCCTTGATTACTATTGTTCAGGCTGGACATTTTAAAAAGGAAGGTTTTTGGCTAGTACGGACCCAGGTTCAAATCTCAGTCATACCTAAATGTTTTTTTAATAAGTTAATGAGTCAGATCTAAACTTTGTGTATAGCCAAAAATATATTAAGGCATCTGTGCCAAATAACATTTACACTTAAAAGAAACAAAATAACGCCAATAAAAAAACTAATGTTTCAGCAACAAATATTTGGTTTCCCCTGCACAGAACGTTATTTGATTGTGCCAAATGTATTTTTATTTAGTAAACTCTTTCTCTCGGTGTTCTTTGTTAAGGTAGCGAGAGTTGCAGTACGTATAAACTCTGCAACCGTGGAGACATGTATATTTTGCATTTTTTTAATGGATGCAAATTGGTCGGCTCATTACGACCTGCTTTTTACCGCGCCGTATCTATGTGTTCGGCTTCGCCAACTTTTTTTATTGGCTAACCCTTTCACATGTGCGAGGTAGCCGCAGAAAAGGCTAAAAACAAAATGTACCAGTTGATTTAGAAACGTTCCAGTTCGGGCAAATGCAGAGAAATTTTGTTTGAAAAAACTCTCGATTGTAACGTTACGAAAGTTTTGTGTTTTATTTATCTCTTTGTGTTCCCGTGGAAAGGATAACGGCAATTAATGCTTTCTCATTCCGTGAATCCTGCGGATAAAAAAATGACTTCAAGCGCTTTGTGCAGCTAGAAATTAATTATTTAAAGTTTAACCTTACAATATGCAACTTTTAGACTTTATTTGTAGTGCCATTAAATGTGAAATTGTAATCACTAGGGACCGGGAAAATCCCCGTTTTCTTTTCAGCACAAGTTAAATTACAAAGTCCTGCACGTTCGTGTCTTTTCTACAATTCTACCTTTATTGACTTGACATCTCCTGGAGAGAGCTGAGCAATTAATGAACCAACAACTAAATGCAGGCCTAATTATATGATATTTGTGTGCCAGCAAGCAGCCAATGAGAAGCTGATATCTGCCTCAGTACACAGATGTTCTTGGGGACTAGTCTACAGGTCTGTGAACACGCGAAATTTTCCCGTCTCTAATAACGACACGTAAAACATGTAATTCTGTTATCCGCACGAGTAACAAAACTGCCACAGTTGCGGAAATAAAACAAAAATTAAATTCAAAGGAACATATGATTTGTGTCCCTGAGGGTTTACGTAACTGCTGCTGTTTTCGGCGATCAGGGCTTGGAAACTCACGGACACGTAAGGTATACTCTCGCTCGCTAACTACTTTCCTCTTCGCCTCTATGTGCAAGGTGTTCCACTGCTGTGCAGTCTTTCTGTTCGTGACTCTATGAAGGGGGAGGGATCGTCGCCATCTTGAATTTTTGTATTCTGTCATAACTTTTATTTAGGTAACTTAATCTAATTGCAGAGTAGACCACACACTGAAAGAATTTTAGACATTACAAATATTTGTTTACCGTTGTTGTTGTCACAGATCTAATTGCAGTTAGAAAGTAAGCAATTTTTTTAGTAACAAAAATAAGTTTTTGTCGTATCACAAAAGTAGCAAGTAGGTAAATTACGTACTTTATGTTATGAAAGTAGTTTATACGGACTGAAAACAATATTACAACATTGACATGCAGTTTAACGTAAAATATTGAAAGTGTTTTTTATTGTATTCTGGATTTAAACTTTATATTTAAACAATGTTTTATAATGCAACATTACATACTTTTTTCATTTCAACTACCATAGGAGAGTGTAACATTAAATGAGATATACTCGAACACGTGTGCATTCGACGTTATATTCCAATGTTTGTAAAATTTTTTTTTTTTAATTTAATTTAGGGTACGTTTTGTTTCACGGCCATTTAACCCTCCACGGAGTGGGGAAGAGAGAAAGTTGTAAACGTGAGATGTTAGCTGGCCCGCGACTTTGAGCTGGTGTGGGACACAGAACTCACGCTGCAGTGAAATTTAATATTAACTTAATTATTAGTCATCATAAAGAACCCAAATTTTGCATATAAGTTCGAAGTATATGTAAATATCATCCTGTGTTAATTTTGAAAAGAAATGTTAAACATACGGAGGAAAGGCCGTGTTTAGTTCTGTCAGTCGCCCACAGACTACGATTGGTTGGGAGTATAAGAGTGGAGTTTTTTTAGAGAGAGTGCCTTGAAAGCGTCGGTTATGGAGCTTGAGGGAGAATCTCGTCGTGGCCACCACGAGGGGTGGTTGTGCCCGCGGCCGCGGGTATTCTCGGGAGTCCGCGTTTTGGATTAACAGGGCGAGGTACATAATTCAACGCTAGAAGCATTAATCTATAACTGTAGGTTTCTTGAAGCCAATTTGCGAAAATTGAACAATAGCAATCCTAGACAATCGTTTTAGCCAATGTATTGAACACAATTGTTTCCAGTGTTACGAACTTCTGAGGCACAATCTCTGACGCCGGAACCTCGTGCATTTAACTGCGGCGCAAGAGATCGCGCGCAACGAATTAGTGAGTCTGGATAAATATTGACTCATAAAGTTGGCAAATACCATTATCTAGGATTGACATTGAGTATTTTATCCACATTGGCTTCGAAAAAGGCGTAGTAATCAATTGGTGTTTTCAGCGTTTATTTATCTACTACTTCGTTGTCGTCACCCGGGTGTTGGCGTATCCACGGTGGCCGCGATCACAGGCGAGGTTGGCCGTGCAGTTCGGGGAGTCTATATTCTAAGACTTGTTTCTCGTCAAGGGTAGATGTTCATGGGGCGCCGTTTCTTGAAGACACGGCGGTGGTTATTATTATTATTTCACAGAGGAAACCAGGCGCGAGGTTTATAATCACCTACAATATATCGTGGGACTGAGTCTGAATTCCGAGTTTCTAAAGTATAAAAATTAAATAAAAGAAAGAAATTCTAGTGTTATTATTCAGTATTAGTAGCACCTATCATAAGAACTGAAACATTACTCAAATATATAAAAAATTCTGTCCAAATAACCGAGCAAGGTTACAATATTAGTATGTATATGTAATATATCTATACACACGTGCATATAGGCCTATATTTAGAGGGCGGTAAGAAGAGCATACGTCGAATTATTAACTATTGAGACTTGTGTTTTTCTTGCAGCTATTAGTAGCCGTTCAATAGGGCACAATTCTCATTATATTAACACGTTTCTTTAGCCTTGGCACCACCTTCACTAAACAGGAAGAATTACCTAAGTGCCATTATATTTTTACATGACTTAGGCCCTTCTTACCGCCCGCCAAAGATATAACCCTCCACTGTATATACATTGTCTATCGCCAGATGTCTGTACATTAGCTGCTGGTCCAGTGAGCAGTTTCTTCACTACAGAGTAAATGTCCAATTTTTAGCCCTCGGTTACTTGCGTGTTTGTTGTCGGATAAAACTTTTCCAGGGAGTGTACGAGACTTATCAGATCGCAGTCGTAGTAGAAATATTCATACGCTTGAATTGTTGTTTTTTCTAAAATGAATTTGCGAAGTTTCCCGGCCCGTATCATATCTGCTGACCTATTGAACTGTATTCGAGAAGAAAGTAATGTTTATTTACACTCCAAGCACGAACGTTGAGATATTTGAGCGACATAAATGTTGTTTGCTGTGCAAGGGTTTGTGCTCGGTGTGTATAGAGTGGCAGTAGAAGTATTTTATAACACTTTCAACTCAAATACGTTTCCATGACTCAGGTTTAAGCCTGTCAGCCACGTATGTTCGAAATCAGAAGAGACCACGACGAATTCGTATGTTCGCTTGCAGCTGGCTCCAGCCACAGGTTGCAGACATGTATGCTGAAGGGCAACGTTTCGCGGGCCAGGACGTTGTTGACAATTTACGTGGTCGAATATTGACACTACAGCTTTGTCGTGCTCATAGAATTGCTTCTAACCGTAGAATATTTTCGCAAATAGACTACTGTTGGTTTTGAGTCAATTCGTGAACACGCGCCGTTGCTGAAATGAGTCATTATAGAAAATGACGGAAAGGGGAAAAAAATATATATTTATCTCATTTATCTGTAGTCAGAAAGTACATATATAACAAAAAATAAAAATACATAATACATCCTGTAAGTAGTTATGTCAGATGCAACACAAAGAAACACAAATAATAAAATGAAACAGAGCGAGAGACAGAAAAATATACCAGGAATACTTACAAAAGGTCAGGACAATAAATGTATGGATACCAGATATCACACAAGGTTGGATGATACACATTACTTCACATCGTAGACAGAACGAAACAACAATGTGGACACGGACGACATTCTGAAAAAATTCCTTGAAGGATTTATTGTGTATTTTAGATTTTATTTTATGTGCACTTTCTGACTACAGCTAATCATGGTTAGTTTTCTGATTTTTTTTTAACGTTGTTTTCTCGGATAACTTATTGCAGCAATGACCCATGGTTACGATTTCACCAAACAACATTCAATCCCAGAATCATTCAAATAAATTACGAAAACATTTGGTCTGGTAATTGTAAAAGCTTAAAATGAAATTCACTTGCGTAAAACTATAGTAATAATAATATTTTCAATAAAGAGATAGTTATCTGACAAGTGTACGGAGAAAATACATGGTGTGTATAAACTAGCCACTCCCAACAGACATCATCTGCTAGTAAATTTTTTGTTTGATGCCTCAGACGTGAATATTTAAAAGGGATGATATTTATCAGTTGGGTTTGCTAGGAAAATGGCAGTGTTGTAAATGACTTGTGCTGGTGCGTTAGAAATTGTCTTACATTAAAAACTTAAGCAGGACCTAAATAGTTGTGTTTTGAGAAAATACAGCTTGCGGCAATATTGCGTGTACGGAATATGTACCGGACGGAAGTTTCATGACGTTGTTTTTACGAACGTTAATTCCGCAGCACGCTCTTGAGAGGGCGATAAAAGGCATCACTTGGAGCTGTTGAGAGAGCGTTGTGAAGACAAGAGGTCCAAACCGTTTATGCTGAATAATGAGATGCCATTAAGGATATTTAGGAATGCGTGTTAGGTATTATTAATATGCAAATTTTAATAATAAAAAGGACTTTATTTGTATACTAGTTTGACTACTCGCAGGAAATAAAGTAATTGAAGAATCGAAAAAATTAACACTAACAAAATTACCTACCTACCAACCATCTTCGTTTGTAGCCGATAGTTTATAGAAGGAATAATTTGTTTTGCTTTATATGCATTAATTTGGATCATTGTAACAATATACCTGTGTAGAAAAAATATCTCACTCTTTTCCTCAGAACCGCCAAGCCCCTTCCTACATGAACTGCAGGCCAGTTCGTTGGCTCCGCGCAATAACGTACAATGCTACGTTGGTTCACAATTGAAAACGTAAGCACAGGTCATGTAACACAACCAGAAGCCTCGTGCAAAATTATTTCACAATTGAATTATTACTGTAATGTTTTGTCAGTGACATATTTAGATGAGTATGACATATTCGTTGCTGTATGAAATACAACCGAAGGTCATTTAAACATATTTGAAGTGGGATCGTATCAGGATATAATATGAAATATAGGATCAAGATCCCAATAAACTGCAAGGAATAATACATTACTTACAATATGGAAACATAGACTTTAACATTAACATTTCTTATTCTAGCTTTGTTTTATTCTTGTATATTTTGGAGGTTAAACCGACATGGCGGACATTGTGTAAATCCTTTACTGTGATTGCTTGCTGTCCTATGCGATTACACAAAAAATGAAGTATTACCATTTCCAATGTCAGTCTTTCTATGTTATGTTATCAATTGTGAAACCACCATAAGGAAATAAACATAATGTATTTTGTTCTTGTTTATTTTCTCGTTTTTGTGGGTTCTTTTGTTTTTGTGTGGATTTTCAGGGACGCGGCAACTTTCTGTCGCAATGACTTTAAGTCCAAAAAACCATGTTCGGACTGGAATTAAATGATAATTTTAATGACATTTCGCAATTGCAAATGCAATTACAGGTCTGCGTTATGTAATGTTACTTACATACGTATAATATTTACAGTAATGTGCCACTAATGAGACCGTCGTGCCAAGAATATTAGTAATAGTATATTGTTATTGTGATATTAGACATTAACTTACTAGTAGGTACACCACTATCATTATATTTCCAATAAATACGTAATAAATACATATGTTTGCTGAATGAGGAAATACAGTCCCAAGTACAGAAGTGCTCAAGTTAACTTGAATTGCCTATAGTTAGAGACTGGAAATATTCGCTGGTTCACAGACTTGTAAGCTATAGCCTCCAAGAATATAATATCTGTACTCAAGCTGACAGAAGATGCTCACTGGTTGCTCACTGATATTATCAAGTTTGCATTCAGTTGCTTCTTTGCTACTGGCCCAGTGCCTTCCAGGAGGTGTAAAATAAGACAAAGGCCAATCGGGGAAACCAACAGAGAGTTGCATATCTTTGAAGTCTAGCTTGTGTCCAAACAAAAATGCTAATTTTTTCAGGTACTAAATGACCTAGAAATTTTTTGAAATTTTAATGGTCACAATTGTGTCCGCTAGGTCTGAAAGGGAATGATGTTACTCGCGTATAAGTGAAGGGAAAGAGGTGTTGTCAGGTTTCGTTTCAGAACGTACTGTGAATGTACAGATATGTTAAAAATGTAAGTCAGCAGAAGGCTTGCCGCTGTTTGGTTATATAAATAGCCAAAGCTCAGTAGTCGCATTTCCTCAAGGTTCTTTCTTGAAAACCTCTCTGGTCGGTGAGAAGTCAAACAATTCGGGCGCCGCGAGCAAGCGAGAAGTAGTATTAAGAGTGTTGATCCGGCTGCTACTTCTACTCCTACTCCTACTCCAGGAGTTCATAATAGCGACTCCATAATCGTCTCAAGTTCCTCCACGCCGCCGCGACTTTATAACATTTCCAAACACTCCTCGTCCTCCCTTCTCTGGCGAATTCGACATCTCCCCTCCTTGCTGTGTGTCGCCTTCATTTTCTCTTTCATTTCTCGAAATATTCAGCCGCATATTTCAACTCTTCCACCCCCTCCTCCCCCGTGTTCTCATACACAACCACGCCTGGTCGGCTCCTACACCGCAAAAGAGAATTGTTTCAACACGCGAAGAACTATTCATGCTGATATTTTGGCGTACCTTCGTGGTTTAAGGTTTCATTTAGTACAACTTAATCGACAACATAAGTTTTTAGCTTTCGGTACTGTTGTGGACATACGCCATTGTAATATAATGCCGTTCCAGAACAAGCCTAGTTTGGTTGTAGTCAACATATCCATAAACCAGAACAACGTGTTAACTACAACCAAACTGGTTTTTTCTCATTTATTTTTGTTTATCATTTGTTTATTGCTTAGTTTCATTAGATTTCTGGGACAACATAATATTGCAATGGCGTGCGTTCACAGTAGTACAGATCGTTATTCTGTCCCATTACGAGAAACATTCAAAGACAGTTAGTTGTTAGCTTACCTAGCACACGGTCGTAGAAGAACAGGTCTGGACACTCGCCTATCTACCAATGTATTTTACTTGACCTCCTTGTTGTTTGGCTGTAGTTCGTCAAGTTACCGAGAATGTTGTACTTTTTGGCGCTGTAATCCGGGCGGCCGGACTCAATCTCCGCCCACTTTTTCCATTAATATTATAAAGTAAATAAAGATTTCTGGAGCCATGATTTAAAATTGTGAGCGGAGGAAGTATTTCATAAATTGATAAAAAAAATATGTTTTGATAAATTGTTCATCTTAGTGGGAGGGAAGTGGGCGGAGTTTGAGCTCGACCGCCCTAATTGCAGCGCCAAAAATGAACAAGTAAAACAGCGATGCTTACCTTAGAGTTCTTATCAGAGCAAGGATAAGATTAAATTAGAGGTGGCTCAGTATATGTTGGAACTACATACATGCCATACCTTTGACGTTTTTTACATTTCATTGCGGCCCACATTACTACTGTTCCATTGAAATGTTTTTTTTTTATATCCTGAAAACTGTGAGGAAGTATGCATTTTTACTAAAAAAATAATAAAAAACGCACTCGAAATTATTTACTGCTAAGTATTTTTCCTAATTTTAATTCCTGTGGCAATATGTTCTTGTTCTCAAAGCAAACATTGTTTAAATCAAAACGATGTCGTGAAATTTAACTGAGCCCCACCAAATTTAGATAAACATGTGAATACATATCGTTATTATCGCCACGGTTCTCAGGTAGGCAGCGCCCTTAAGATGATATAACATTAATAATACCTCACATGTTACTGGAAACCAAATAAGAGCTAGTAATAACTAACCCCACATTACAGTAACAAATAACGACCATGTACAGATATATATTGGCAGCCATTCTCCTACCTTTTAAGTTATGATAAGAAAATAAGTAGTTTCTGCACTGAGTAATGCATCACCTCCAACCTGAGACTAGCTCGAATTAATACATTTCGTGGATCATACGAGTATCTCTCGACAGTAGGTAACATTTATGACCTCCTTCGCTAGCATATTATTACAGATCGTCTAAAGTGAAAATAGAGTTAAAGACGAACCAAAAAGGACTGGAAAAATTCGCAGATTCATTTCAGAACGTGCTGAAACCCAATCGAATGCGGATTTCTTCTACTGTTGCTAGTAGATGATGGTACAATAACAAAACCTGCAAGATAAACAAGGATAGGGTATCGTCCAGTCAGGTCTGGCGTACATCTATCTGCCCAAGTGAAATAGTAGCCAATGTACGGGCAGCTGATGCTCTATAAATCATTGACTATAATGTATAATAAAATATGGTTGTGCAACTGTCTTCCACAATAATTTCTGTACGTTTACAAGAAGTTATTTAACTAAATTGAAAACCTTTTTCAGTCAGGTGCTACAAGAATAATGTCGCAGATTTTTAAGATTGTCGAAATATTTCAAATTACCTACGGGAAAATAATTAATAAATGTTTGGGAAACAAGTGATAGATGTGATGCAAAATCAACATCGGCGACGTGTCATGGTTTACTCAAACCTTGTGTACTTTATTGCATTGCGGGAAATTATTACTGTTATACGTGGTTCGCGTTAAAGTGAGCATTGTTGGTGTCCTGGTTACTTTGTACTTTTCAGCCAATTTGTATTATTCTACGACTTTATAATATATACACAGCAAACTAAGCAATAATCAATGTATAAGATTGTACCGTACTCAACTTTTAAACGAAATATCTCGGTTACAATCGCACTACTCCAGTTGAGCACACTTGGACGGCTAAGTCCTAGTATTGTTCGGTCTAAACTTCCAAGCAAGTTTCTGTGCTCAGGAAACAAAAAAATACAAGGAAATAGTTGCTTTTTTTTTTTCGCTAGTGTTAGTGTTATACCAGAACCGTACAGTCAAGAGAACAAGAGAACGTTCAGTTTAGTAAATATAAAAAATACTAAAATGAAAATATTGTTTCTAAGGCACGTTACACACGTTAAGCCTTTTTGTTTGGAATACACTCAACAACGAGTGCCATTGGCTGGTAGCTGACCAATAATGGACGTTGTACAGTACAGTGGACATCTCCGATGCTATGCCTCTGTACCAACTGATAGTTGCGGTTACGTCGGGTATCATACTATTTTTATATTGCTGAGAAGGCTTAATTTTTATTTTGATTGCTTCTTGGTTTTTTCTCGCACTGTACCACGCGGTAAACGTTACGTCATGCACTGTAAAAAATTTTCTCCGTCGATTTACGGAATTTCCGGTAAAAATTTCTCCAGATACCTCCGTAAATTCACGTAAACTTACTTCTTAATCCAACAGAAGTTTCCGTAAAACAGTTTCATCACACGGAGCTGAGCCGTATTTACATGTCTATAATGCTACAATTGCATTTATACAGATTTGCAGGTTTACTGGCGATGTTATTGAAATATAACCGTAATATTTACATCTGTGTGACGTATAAATTTTCGATTTTTTCGTGCAAGTGTCCGCAGCAGACTTACGGACATATTACGTATGATTCCGTACTGTATATTTACTACAGACATTTCCGTATTTTACTTTTACGGACACTATTTCCGTATATTAACGGTATATTTCCGTTAAAATTTATCACGGTGTACATGAGAGTATTTCAAGTGATACTGAATGCTGGTGAAATGTTAGGTATGTAACTAAGGAGTACTAAACGACAGTTGTTAAAAAAAACCCTAAAAAAATTTGGTGGCACTGTTAAAAATAATTTTCGTTGTTTTACGGAGAAGTGCTGGTAAAAAATTCTCCAGAAGTGTCCGTTAATTTACGGAAGGCAACTAGCTCCACTTATGGATACTCGCATATTTATGTGACTTCTTTAGGATGCATTCGCATTAATGCGTTTGGTTATTTATTTAGTTCCTTCTCGTAGTTTTTCATGTGTTTAAATAATGAAACATAATTACGTATAACTGTGTTACAAAGAAAACGTTTTCGTTAATTAAACAGACATTTCCGTAAAATTTCCCGTAAATTTACGGAAATTTTTAACAGTGTGGTTAGAGAAGGTGATTTATCGCGGGAAAAGTTGACTGTTTGCTAGGCTTCAATGTAATGTATTCATTCCTGACGCTTTTATTTCGTTACTGGCGAGTCCCTATTTGACTGGGCCAATGATAACTCTGGTGCACTACTACTGGACGTCTGTGATTCGTCTGTAAACCACTAGACTGTGCTACATAACCGCCGGCCAATAATACATGACGCAGGACGCTACACTGATTTGCAGAATACGCTGGCAGAAAATATTCTTGCGATTTTCCATTATCTCTAGTCATGATATAACACCAGAGCGACTAAATAAAAAGGGGCATAATAATTTAAAAAAGGAAGACGTGGGAGAACATACACTCACAACATAATTTACGAGAAAATGAAGAGGCTGTTATTAAATCACTGTGTATTCACTGGTGAGTTAGTTTGAATACTTTACACCAGGAGTTATAGAACTTTGAAGAGTGTCTGCGCGTACGTTCACCGAGTACGTATATAATGTAGTTATGCGCTTTTTCATGTATGTAGCGACTGGAAAGAATTGCGAATAAATTTTGGGCAGGGACTTGACAAATTCGTGTTTTATTGTTGGCAAAACATTTCAAGAAGCTGTAAGTTCGTGTTGTTTTTGCAATTGACCTATGAGACTTATCTGTAGAACCACGAGTTAGTACCGAAAAGTTTTTTGTAATTTGATTTCAATGTGTTACGTGCGCATTATCATCTCTGCTTCACGGTCAGTGATGCGATGTTCAAACACTGTATCTCGGCGTTCTACTGTCAAGTCACAGACACATGGTGTCACAGAAACCATCTTCTAATTGATGCAGTCAAATAGG
Organism: Medauroidea extradentata; assembly: GCA_003012365.1. Taxonomy (NCBI): domain Eukaryota; kingdom Metazoa; phylum Arthropoda; class Insecta; order Phasmatodea; family Phasmatidae; genus Medauroidea; species Medauroidea extradentata. The sequence goes on along the minus strand of PNEQ01017129.1, from coordinate 8,637 downwards.
AGACGAGTAAATACAGACACACAGCTAATTACCATGAAGCAGAGCTGCTGACGTCTACGCAAGGCAATGAAACATTATGCCAAAATCTTATCGCGGGAAACTCGTATATCATCTTATATGACTTCCGCTACAAGGCTCTGAGCCAAAAATAAAGCATCAACTAGGCCCAACCTTGTGCAATCGCTTGTCACCGAGCAGTCAATACGCTTAAAGTAAACATTTTTTTTCTAATTAGATTACGTAAGTGAACCCGCGAAATTTTCCTGCCCCTACGGACAAGCTAGAGTTGAAAAGTATGCACATTTCTTCTTACGTTGAGGTTAGTTTCAGTAGATACTGGCTGGAAACTTGTAGCTAATAACAAACATGCAAATAAACGACAGAATTCCTTCCTACTTGGTCAGTAGTGAAACATTGCTCGCTGGGATAACATACGATCTACCCACAGCTGTTGATCGAGACTGTATAGCGCAGTGGAGTCTAGTTGGTGGGACATTGAAACTTTCCTGTCCCTGATTAATTTCGCGCCGTGGGAAAATAAACTACGATGTTTTTAAAAGGGCGGTCACCAACCCGAGGCTCGCAGATCGCTCACGGCCCGGCGATTGAAATTTGCTCGGTGCCAACAATTATTGTCATTATTACATGACGATGATACGTAATGTTGCGGTGCTCAACACTTTCTCTAGGAAACAGGTCGTGGTGATGCAGATGATAGACCACTCGTATTTACCCGTGTTATATTCCCGGCGGGATAGTTCCCGAAATGTTCGCATGTTGTAAACATGGTGGATGTAGCCGCTATCCGGCGTGTTATACTCGGGTGCTTGGTTTCACCTGCTCCTTCATTCCATCGCTGCTCTATACTTACCTCATATCACACACTCTGGTACTCATGATCTCCTGGATAAGCACTGACTACAATCCTTATCTCTAACTACATCTCCTCTAGGAAACAATTATCATTTTAGAATTAACGTGTTTTAAGACCAGAAAATTTACAGTGTACCCTCGCCGAAGATTTGTAAATGCTGTAAGACATCTGCTTCCCAGCATTCAACTCCCTCCCCCTCCTTAAAAAAGCTTTTCCCCAAGTCCTTTCGTACCCTTTCTGTCGCTACAACGATAACGTTCCATAGCCGCGATGGCAACTCTTTAAGTCGACTTAATTCTTCTGTCTTCATCCTTATTTCCATTGGTGTCTTCGTCTCGTCCAGGCCTCCCTTCCTCCTTCCTTCTTAATACCCAAGCAAGCCAGAGTCTTGAATGTATCACTCCTCGCATAGTTTCCTTGCGACAACGCTCAACTTGTAGGCGCTAAGCCTCCAGTCACATCGTCTTACAAACACTGCTGCTGCTCGTAAAATATACTGACAGCAGTGTGCACGGTTATGTTGTACTAAATACCTTCGAGCACGTACTCGTATATGATACTTATGTACTGTACACATATGCATATGCATGTGAAAAAAAGTTAAAGATGCTAGCGTCTCGGGCACTTAACGAGCAGTTTGAGCTGTCATACTTCTTTCATTATAGCGTACTTGCTTGTTGATCCGAGAAGTTCATTGCTTCGCCTAGTCAAAGAACTTAAACTGGAATATGTCTTGCACTTGTTTTATATTAATACTAGGAATCATATCTTTATATCGTTTTAAATTCTGGAATCTGTTATGTTGATATGATATTAACTCTGTAATTGACATTTCTTTTATTTATTGATTGTAATGTAATGCTTGTTTTTATTACATCGCTATCGTCTATAAAATTTTTTGGAACACTTGTGTTTGAGCGCTTATTATAAGAGAGTAAACGTAGGTTTAAAATATCAGTTCAAAGTTATTTACTGGTTTACATATTCAGAACGAAACATAACAACACGAACGAGTCGGGTAGCTCAGTCGGTTAAAAGTGTGGTAAACAGCTGCAGTTTCTGGCCAGACACGAGTTTAAACCTAACATGTTACCGCTAGCACAGGCATTATACAGTAACGCACATAATGGAGTATGCTACGAAGTATAATAATTTTAATGGAAAGTCTTGAGACAACCCTAAATGCATAATTTGATGTTAAATAGCTGGATTAAGGGCGCGGCTCTCCTCAGTTTTCAACGTCTTCAATTATTTTTATATTTGTACCAGATATTTTTTTTCTTATTTTAGATATTAATTGTGATTAAATCATCCTCTTGGGATATTTTTGTATCTCATATAGTTTTTGCTTAATGGGTAGTAAACGTCAAAATTTGCACTTTACGGTTTTAAGCACGCCACTAAAACCAGCTGACATTGCAAACCGAAAAAATGCACAATGTATAACAATGTTGTATGCTATGATTCGACATACATAAAACAAAAAAAAAAATGTATTTAACAAAAAGTGCTGAATTATAAACTGAAAATGTTAAAATTTCTAAAATTTTTAAAAAAATACAAAACTATATATTTTATTGTTTTTATATGTGTCAAATCACAGCCTACAACATTGTTGAACTCTGTGAATTTTTTCGGTCTGGTATATCAGCTGGTTTTAGTGGCGTGCATAAAACCGTAAAGTGAAAATTTTGACGTTTTCGACTCAGTACGCAAAAACTATACGAGATACAAACATTTCCTAAGAGGAAGAATTAGTCACAATTTATGTCTAAAATAAAAAAAATATGTGGTACAAATATAAAAATTACTATAGAGGTTGAAAACTGACGTGAACCGCCCCCTTAATGTATGTATATATATATATATGTACGTATGTATGTGTGTATGTATGAATGTATGTATGCACTTATGTGTGTCCCCTACTAATAACTTTGCATACATTACTCGGCATTCAACGAAATTGTGACAGAATGTTATGCCATGACTGATGAACAAGATGCTATATTTTGAACAGTATATTCGATATGTTAATTTTTTTAGTACACCCACGGCGAAAACAAGACGATTTATCAAGCCTGCTTTTTTTTTTTTTTTTTTTTTTTTTTTTTTTTTTTTTTTTTTTTTTTTTTTTTTTTTTTT
>PNEQ01017128.1:0-49887 GCA_003012365.1 Medauroidea extradentata | reverse complement strand
ATTATAAGGTAGGCAGCTAATGATTATATGTAAATGAGATACATTTCCTTTTTATAAGATATTGTTATGAAGTATAATGTAAACACTTGTACTGTATTATGTTGTCAATGTTGCAATGTTTTGGTAAATATGCTGTACACTGACGACCTCTCTCCAGGTTGTGTTTATTTGTAATTGTGTTCATGTTATATGTTTGTTTATGACCTGTGTATATATTTTTGACAACTCCTTTCCAGTATATTCTGGAAAATATGGAGGCAATAAATAAATAAATAAATAATGTTAAGTAAAAATTTAATTGGTAACAAAGCTAATAAGTTAAATGTGAATTTTGTCCTTGGTCACATAGCTGTTTTTGAGTTTAACAGAAATAAAAGGCTGTTTCATATGAGACATTGAATTTCAGCAACATAGTTTAAATTGTGTATTCTTTTCTTTAGATGGTGCTTATACTTATGTAATGTAAATTAAGTAATTTAGTAAATAAAGGAATAATAATCTCCAGCAACATGTTTCATACCTGAATGTGGTGGCCCAGAAGTGTCACCTTGTGTGTTTGCGTTTGTCGTGTACCAGTTACTAGTACCTACTAAAAAAATGTGACAGTTTGTTGACTGCTTTCACCAGCTTTTAGAATCACCACAAACAATCAGATATGCATCTGATTTTAACTATCAAAAATAATTTTATGTCATCAATGTAGACTGTTCAAATCATAAACATTTACTTTGATGCTGTTCAAATCATAAACATTTACTTTGATGCTGTTCAAATCATAAACATTTACTTTGATGCTGTTCAAATCATAAACATTTACTTTGATGCTGTTCAAATCATAAACATTTACTTTGATGCTGTTCAAATCATAAACATTTACTTTGATCCTGTTCAAATCATAAACATTTACTTTGATGAACATGAAGTTTATCATTGCATACAATTTAGCAACACAGGTAATTAAATGTTAATTATTCTGGAATTAATTGCTTTGTAGTGGTAATTGGTGCAGCTGTTTTGGACAGAATCGGTGACCATGACATTCCAGTTGTGGAGTTAGAGGTAGGGAGGACCAGAGTAGAGTCAACTAAAGATAGGGTTGTGTGGCAGTTTGGATGTAGATATAGATATAGATATAGTTTATTGCATCCTTAGATCTTTTTTGTGTACATTTTTGCACAAAGATATCGGACAAGTCATATTTACAATATACAAACAAATGAATAAATTACTTAAGTTATACATTAAAAATTATACAACTAAAAGAGCGAAATTCAAACATTTCTTGTCGGTTCAGGCTCGCACCTAGGCTCACATCAGCATACTTCATAGTCTCCACATGTAAAAGAAAAGAAAAAAAAAAAAAAACAAGAGAAGAAACAGAATCTTAACCCAGAATAAATATCTTAAATAAGTATCTACACTGTCATAGATCCACTCAAATACTCATCGACTGTGTAAAAAGCATTAATGATCAAGAAATCTTTAAGGTGTTTTTTGAATATTTTTGTGTTAGCTAAACATGCATCTTGCAGATGTGGTATCTGTATGGGGGCAGAAATCTTGTGGGGAAGATTTGAAATGTGGCCGAAAGAGGAAAGTGTTGAAGGCTTGTAGAGAGAATTTAGAAGGATAGTGGAGTTAATGTTGGAAAAATTTGTTCCCCAGAAAAGAATACCTAAGACCTAGGAGAGATCTGCCGTACTATGGACAGATCTGCCGTACTATGGACAGGAAATTAGACTGAAGAGGAAATGCAGGCAATTGAATGCCAAGAGGAGTAGGGAAGGGATGACAAGAAATAGGGAATTGATGAAAAAGATGGGAAGGGAGCTGGAATGTAGGATCAGGCAGTCAAAGAATGAATACCTGTGTAATATGATTGAAAATGGAAAAGACAAATATTGGGGTAAATTGTTTGGGTATTTGAAGATGGCAAGGGGTGTTGGGGAAGGAATCCCAACATTGACAAGTATGAATGGACAAATGACAGAGGGAAAACTGATATGTTGCAGGTTCAGTACTTGTCAGTGTTTGAAGAAAAGGAGTACTGGAATAGTGAGACAAATAGAAACAAAGAATTATATGGGGGATCAGGAAATTCAAATTGTGATTAGGGGGTTGAAGAGCAGTAAGGCAGTGGGACCAGATGGAGTAGGAAACGATTCACGTAAATTTCATGGGAGAGAGTTTGCTAGATATCTGGAAGTGTTGTTTGGTAGGTTATTAGAGGAGGGAAAAGTGCCCCAAAATGGAAGAAAGTTCTGGTGGTCCCAATATTCAAGCAGGGGGAAGATAAGGGAAGGCCTAACAGCTACAGGCCAGTGAGTCTTAACATCAATTAGAGGAAAGATAATGGAGAGATTGGTAATTAAGTATATAGTTAAGATTATGGGTGAGAAGAATTGGCTGCAGGTATACCAACATGGTTTCAGGAAAGGTTTTTCTTATGAGACTTTGCTGGCAGGTTTCTTAGATGATTTAGTCCAGGCAGTGGATGGAGGGAAGCAGATTGAGGCCTGCTTCATTGCTTTCTAAATGGCCTTCGACAAGGTACCCCACTTTATTTTGATGAGGAAACTGGAGGAACTACTAAAAGACAAGTTGGTGACTTCCTCCAAGGACGGAGGCAGAGGGTAAACATTGGGGAGTCAGTGTCAGCGAAAGGTGAGGTGACATCAGGGGTGCCACAGGGAAATGTGCTCGGTCCAGTTCTGTTCACCATTATGGAAAATGATATGGGTATTGGGATTAGGGGCAAAATAAGTTTGTTTGCAGATGTTTGTGTTTTATACTCGGTGATAGGCAGTGGGGGTCAACTTGCAGGTAGACATTGATAGGTTGTGTTTGTAGACTGTGGAAAACAAGATGAAGATAAATGTTCGTAAGACTTGGTTAGTGAGTGGTGAAAACAGGTGGAGAGGGTGGTTACGAAGGTGGGAAGAGCTTTAGGTTTTCTGGGAAGGATACTGAATGGGGCTAGCTCTGAGGTGGAGGAAAAGCATACTGTACATTGGTACGCCCGATGCTGGAGTATGCCCTGCAGTTTGGGACCAGTATGTGGAAGTTCAGGAAATGGTACAGAGAAGGGCGGCAATATGGGTAAAGGGTAGGTGGAGAAAATAGGGGCAGGAAGGAGAGGATGAAGGTAATTATAGAATAACTGTGATGATGAAGGAAATGGGATGGAGTAAACTAAAGGACAGAAAGAGATTTGAAAGACGGGTCAGGATGTACAGAATTGTGAATGGGGAGGGTTACGTTGTCACCTAACTAAGTGAGGGTGTGGAGCAGTGTAAGCAGTCTATACTTGTGAGGTTGGTGAGGGAGTGGAACGTTTTGTGGGATGACTTGGTGACCGTGACGGGGTTGGTAGGTTCAGGGATGTTTTGAAGAGGGTTTTTATAGAGAGGTGGGAATGTATGATCTCGCCACCGTGCGCTAGCACAATTGCGAGTATTTACTGTTACAATTTTGTCATTAAGCTAAATAGCCTAATCATCAAATTATATTATAACTTGTGCAAGAAATATTTTAGTTTCTTCAGTTGGAGAATTGAAGATTAAATAATACTTAAGAAAAAAATGACATGCCTGTGAAAGTGAAGCAGACTGTAGAGCAGTATCTGTAAGCAACTTTTGTGTGGGAGCAGCTGGCTACTTGATGTCCATTGCTTTGTCTAAAGGAGCTTTGTGATGATTTTTTATTTTCATACGAATCTGTAGTTTGTTGGAACATATTATCTAGTGCACAAAAATATTTTTTTTAGATTTTTATTTGGAATAATTTTTGTATATGTGCATTCATAGATACAATTACGTGCTAAAATTTGCCTTTTTAGTACTTTTTGTAATTTGCTGTCATTAATTATCTAATTAACCTAGAAAGCCGAACTTGGTCTCATATTAATGCTAAAAAGATGAGGCTTTAAAGCATATATTGTTTATACAAATTCTTTCTGATTTGTGGGTTGCATAACCTCTTTAATTTTCAGTCACCCACTGTTTAAGTAGGTACAAAGAACATTAGTTTTTTTTTTTTTTTTTTTAATATTTCAAATATTGCACAAACTGGACATGTGTAAATTTAAAACTAATATGATCTGTGCACTTCTATAGTGTTTTTCTACGTACACATAAGTTAGTAGCATTTGTGAGGCTATATTAGGTACGCATAGTCGGATAGTTACAGAATATATTAACACAACTATTAACATTATCAATAAAAATTTAGTTTACCTTATTAAGTAGTAGGAAATATAGACAATTCCACTCTCACACAGCTTCATGAACGTTTAAAAGTCCGGAAAGAAGAATATTCATTTCATTCATGATGTAACCAAGTATTCCCTATCATCAGTCTGTAGATCGTGACACTTGCTAACCACCACAAGGGGTTATAGACAACAAATGTAGTCACTTTTCTTAGGATACACATGAAGGGGAAGCGCCGCATCATTTTTTGTGATCTGAACTGTTACATGTTCACTTGAGTGTGATGTTTGGCTGATTTGTACATTTTTCAAATCAAGGGGTTTAAATGCATGATTACTGCTGGTATTTGGTATAGTCATAGCTTTCTCAAAACGTGAATCCAAAAATTTATTTGATTTGTTTATTTCTTCTGAGCTCACATGAAAGTAATGAATCCTTGAATGTTATGTTTACAAAAATAGAACATGTCAAGGGAAGTCAATATATGGTCATTACAAATTATTTGTAAACTCGCCTTCTTGACAGTACTCTTTGTAGTAACCCCAACTCCATCAGACGGCCCCTTCCCGTGTGCTGATGAAAGAAGTTCCACTGCTTTTAATCCAAAATCTTTACTGTGGTAACATAAGTTAATGAAGTTCTTTTTGTTTTTATACTGGCCCGCTGCACCATCTGTAAAGTACAACACATTTGTATGTCTGAATAAGTAGTTTTCATGTGAGTAAGCAAGACTTTCTGAAAGGAATAAAAGGTAACTGTGTTATGAGTAATACAATCACTGATGAAGCAGAAGCTTTTGCAGACTAAAGAGTCATTAACTTTGATGTACACCACAAAAGGATGAACAGTTGCTTGGGAATTTGACCAGTGATAAGATTAGACCTCTTCTTGCATAACAAACGAAAGTTTTCAGAAAAATCTGCAAGTATAATGCAAGTGTCACTTTCAAGATTTTAATTCTTCTCTTTCAAAAACTTTGACTGTTGTTAAGAAAGGAAATGGTGCACTTTCAACTTTTGCATCTTTTTATCAAGGCTGTCCAAAAAATCTGCAAATGACTTCACAACAGTAATCAACTCACATCTATCTGTTGATAGCCACTGTTTGAAGGTAACTTCAACATCTTCTTCAAAGTTTTCAATACTCAGAACATCATTGACAGGTTCAAAACCAGGACATGAAAGACATGAGTTAAGCATAAATTTTTGACTATTTGTGGTGACCGAGTATGTTGGTACAGTTGGCACCATGTGATGGCGCAAATGTTGTAATTGTTCACAGGGAATGTCGTAAGTGGCGGTAATAAATATGTACGATAATAATATGGGCATGTTATTACACTGGCGACGAGGATGGGATTTTAAGAAGTAAAAGAAGAGTTATCTAAGTGCCTTAGGATAATGGCGGCAATCGGTAAAGTTGGCGGGTTCTGGCCACAGGAGGAAACGATCACATCATACGTTTTGAGGTTAAAACGTTACTTCAAGGCTAACCGGATAGAGGACAGCAACAAGGTGTCAGTGTTAAATACAGTTATCAGGCTGAAAATATTGTCGGTACTAAGCAATCTAGTGTCACCAGAAGGGGTGGATTCAAAGTCATATGATGAGTTGGTTAAGGTGCTGGTGGAACGTTATACGCCACGGAAAATTGTAGTGGCAGAACGTTATGCATTTTATAGCATAGTACAGAAAAGCAGAGAATCAGTTGCTGACTTTGGTGGCGATAAAGCATTTGGCGACCATGTGTGAATTCGGCACATTTTTAACTGAAGTTCTTATAGATAAGTTGGTAGTCGGGAGTGCTTCGAACGCATTCAGCAGTGGTTGTTAGCCGAGGACTTGTCTTTTGAAGAAGCTTACGAACTGGCTATTCGACTAGAGCAAGCCGGCTGTTAGAAGAACGCTACGGAATTCGGGCACAGTGCATCCAGTGAGATAGCGAGGTTAAGTTTCTCAGACAGGCAAGTTTTAGGCCCGAAGGCCAGCACACCCTCCTTCCACCCACATTGAAACTGTACTCGGACGAGTGAATCAATGCACGGCGCATATCCTCTTCTTTTCTTGCGACTCCTCTTGATGATTTTGTGCCTGTGCTAGCATAATTACTAAACACGGCTTTCTGCCGGTAATCCATTTAAAACTTGCCCTCGCCAATCAGTGTTTGCCCAGACCCAGTTTTAATTAGGCCTTTACCCAGGCGGCACCTTATGGGTAATCGGAACCTAATCTTTCTAGCATCTTTACTGCCTTTTACTTCTGCTCCAGTTGTCTGAGCCATTGGTCGAAATCTTTGAGTCGTTTCCCAATCTTTGTAGCAAAGCTGTTCCACTTCTCAAAAAATTTTTTGTTTGCCAGTATAGCTTTCAGGTCTACATTAACTATACCGTAGTCTTGTAGTTATGCCTTGAATTCCTCTCAGACAGGCAGGCGGAAATGGGAAAGGGTCCACAGAGTAAGTGTTTTCATTGCGGGAGGAACGGACATGTTGCGAATGGGTGCCCGTACAAAGGGGCTACATGTTATAAGTGTCAGCGAGTGGGGCATTTGGCAAAACAGTGTAAGAGCAGAAAGAAAATGCCACCGAAGTTGGACTCACAACAGGTACATCAGGTAGGCATAACGTACAGAGGAAATGGGGAGTATGCAGTCGAGGACGATGGAACGGAAATGGCAGGTGGAGAGTACCCACTATATTCCATGTTTAATATGAAAACTGGTACAAGCATCAAAGGTTACCAGGTTGAGCTTAAAATTGAGGCTCAACCATTCATAATGGAGTTGGACACAGGTGCGGCTGTGAGCGTGTGATACCAGAAAATTTCTATCGGCAGTACCTGGAACATCTTAAGTACGCTCCGGCTACAATTCAGTTGAACGTGTCGTGTATGGTGGTCAAACATTGCCGGTACTTGGTCAGTTGTTTGTAGAAGTGGCCTAAAATCAACAAGTCAGGCGGCTACCATTGTTGGTTATCAAACAAGTAGGGAGTGATATGACAGCGTTAATTGGATGGAATTGGTCGGAGCAGTTGAAGTTGGACTGGCGTTCCATCTGGAAGATAAATGTGAACAACTTCAACAGAGAAAGAGTAGTCAGCCAGCTGACGCATAAATATGTGGAAGTGTTCGGGAAAGGAGTAGGCACCATTAAAGGTCATACAGCATCACTCCATTTGAAGTCAGGAGCTACGCCAAAGTTCTGCAAAGCCAGGTCAGTCCCTTTTTCTATTAGGTCCTAGGTGGAAGCGGAATTGGAGAGACTGAAAAGGCAAGGTGTCATATATCCGGTAATGAAAAGTGATTGGGCCACACCGCTGGTGTGCGTACGAAAAGGTAACGGGGGATTGAGATTGTGTGGGGATTTTAAGGTAACCTTAAATTCAGTATTAGACAAGGAGTATTACCCACTTCCCAAACCAGAAGACATATTTGCTTCCTTGGCAGGGCAGGCAATATTTTCAGTAATTGACCTGTCTACTGCTTACCAGCAGTTAGAAGTCGCAGGGGAATCTCAACCCTTGTTGACAATCAACACCCACAAGGGGTTGTATAGGTATAAGAGATTACAGTTCTTACTATCCTCAGCCCCAGGAATATGTCAATCAGTGATTGAGCAGATCGTAGGTGGAATGGATGGAGTGGTGACCTATTTAGAGGACGTTTTGGTCTCTGGACCAACCTTTGAGATAGCACTACAGAGATTAGAATGGGTGTTGGGACAGTTCCAGAAGTACAGGGTGAGGATCAATGTGCCAAAGTGTAAGTTTTTGGAAACAGAGGTCACATACCTGGGGTGCGGTCTTAGTCGAGCAGGCATGAAACCGACGGATTAGTTATTATCGGCAATCAAAGATGCAACTGAGCCGACTAACAGAAGCAAACTTCGAGGATACTGTGGTCTGTTGAATTATTATAGCCAGTTCTTACCACAGTTGTCCAGCCGACTTGGAGCTTTCTATGAGCTCTTAAACAGAATGTGCCGTGGGAGTGGACACCGGAGAGGAGAAGACTGTTCCAAGAGAGGAAGGGCTGGCTGTTGCACTCAAGTTTGCTAGTTCATTATGACCCCGAAAAAACCTTAGTGTTAACTTGTGATGCCTCACCAACAGAAGTGGGAGCAGTGTTGTCTCTGGTGGACACAGAAGGGAATGAGCGACCAGTGGGTTTTGTGTCCAAGACATTGTCAGCAGCGGAGAGGAACTACGCTCAATCGGATCGAGAGGCTTTTGCACTGGTACATGGAGTTAAAAAGTTCCATGATTACTTGTATGGCCGCAAATTCATCCTAGAGACAGACCACAAGCCACTGACAGCCATCTTTGGTGGAAAAAAAAAGGCTGTACCAACAATGGCAGCACTCAGGTTACAGAGATGGGCAGTAACGTTGGCAACCTATGATTACGAAATTAGGTACAAGCCAGGCACGCAACTGCCACATGCGGACGCACTGTCTCGGTTACCGATGAATGATTGTGAAACTTTGGAATCTGAGGAATATGTGATTGCACCAGTGACCCAATTTACAGGCACTATTCAATATTTATCTTCAGTACTGGACAAACCAATCGTCCCAAAAGATATAGGTAAGCTGGGAAACCAATAGAGATCCGTTACTGGCGAGGGTAAAGGAGTTTACTGTGTATGGGTGGCCAGCCCAGAACACAGAGACAGAATTGGGGATATATTTCAAGAAACGTGAGGAACTGACAGTGGAGGAGGATTGTGTCCTGTGGGGACACAGGCTCATAATACCAAAAACACTGCGCAAATCTGTGCTAAACCTTCTGCATGAAGAGCATCCGGGTACAACGCGTATGAAGATGCTGGCGAGAAGTCATGTGTGGTGGCCAGGGCTGGACAGCCAAATTGAAGAAATGGTGGCAGCACGTCATGGTTGCCAGAGTGTTCAACCGGCGGCACAGAAAGTTCCCTTGCAACAGTTGCCATGGCCAGCTCGAAAATGGCAAAGAGTGCATCTGGATTTCGCTTCAGTGAGTGGCAAGGACCTATTAGTGGTGGTGGATGCACACTCAAAGTGGGTGGAGGTGTTTATCATGCAATCGACAACAGCTGAAGCGACAATTGGGAAACTCAGAATATTGTTCAGTGCATATGGACTTCCTAAACAAATGGTTTCAGATAATGGACCGCAGTTTACGTCAAGGGAATTGAAGGAGTTTGTGCGGAAGAATGCATCCACCATACATTGACCCCTCCATACCATCCCCAGTCAAATGGGTTGGCGGAAAGGATGGTACAAGAGGTTATAAAAGGGCTGCAAAAACACGTTTCTTCTGTGGAGAGCACTTCTCTCTTGTTACAGCACAGATTAGATAATTTTTTGTTTTCCATTCAGAATATTCAATCGTCAAGCACGAGCTGACCTGGTCTTGATGCGTAAACTACGTACCAGGTGGAGTGTTTTAAAGCCTTTGTTGAACTATTAAATGCAAGAGCAGCAGACAATCAGGCAGGTTCAGTGGCGGCTGGAAGACAGCTACGACACTTTTTGGCAGGAGACGATGTGTGGGTACGCAGTGTCCGGGGAGAAAAGTTGACATGGTTTCCAGGGCGAGTGAAGACAATAGTCAGTCCAGTAACGTATGAGGTTTTTGTGCAAGGCAGGGTACGCTTTTGTCATGCAGACCACTTGAAACAAAGACACCAGACTCAAGCAGAAACTGAAGAGAACATGAACAAAGCCCAGAATGCATGACAAGAAGGAGGAACGAGACAGCAGGACACACTGTGGTACAAACACAGCAAAACTAGGGCATCAATGATGGAGCGGCACGAAGGAACGGAGGAGCAGTTAGCAGCACGGACACGAAAGGACATAATAGAGGCGAGTGAGGAGACAGAGGCAAGGTACACACCGGAGAAGACGACGACGCAAGAAGGCTTTCGTGGGTTTGCAAGTGATGAGGCAAGAGATGTTAGAAGGTCAGGGGGTACGACAGAGCTTCGTTTGAAAAGAACAGTACGAAAACCACAAAGACTTGACCCATAAGATTTAATCCATAAGAGTTGTCTAGGGAGTTTGTAGTAGGCTATTGGTGGGAAGGACCACAACTTTTTGTAATGATTTTAGCTATAGGCCTAAGAAATACTTTATATATAAGAGTTAATGAGGAACTATCTAAGGAAAGTGTTTAATGGGTCTTGTTTTATGTTATAGGCTAAGTGGGATGGACCGCAAAGACTTTTCTATAATGATTTTAGCTATAAGAATTATTTTATATGTAAAAGTTACTGAGGAGCTATCTCAGGAAAGTGTGTAAGGGGCCTTGTTTTGTGCTATTAGGGGGAAGGAGTGTGATGACAGAGTATGTTGGTAAAGTTGGCACCATGTGATGGCGCGAATGTTGTAATTGTTCACAGGGAATGTCAGTAAGTGACGGTAATAAAGATGTAGGATAATAACACGGGCGTGTTACTACACTATTTGTGTCATAAAACAGCAATTTCAAGAATGTATTTATAGGTAAGTTGTGTGGTAATGCTAGACAACATTACCTGGACATTTTTATGTGCAACACAAAACCCACACAGAATGTGTGCCACTTGAGCCAGCTAACACACACCATTTAGGACTCAGTTCTGCAAACTTTGAGTAACCTATCTTTAGTTCTGGATGAGTTTCCTTTAAGAGGCTATAGGAGTTGGCTAGAATCGCATAGGGTCTGCCCATGTAGCCGTCTACTTGGGAGGCAGACTTAGGTACTTATTCAACTAAATAACATTTTCCAGCCTCCTGGGATCACGCCAGGGGGTCGCCCAGGGCGGAATTAAAAGGGGGAGAAGAGGGGGGGGGTTAGGAGAGAGGGTCACGTGACTTGTCCTGTGCCACCAGGAGGGAAAGATTTGCTACCAGACAAGAAGGAAAAAAGTCGCAACACAGGTGGCAGTTTTAGACTCAAATATGCGGCTGTTTAGTGTGTCTGCGTTGCGCTTATGAATCATTTCCTCGTATCAAACATTACCTTTTAAATGTATTTTGAGTGAGAATTATTACTACATACGCAAGTGAACATTAAAGTTGGCCGGCTGCCCAAGCCGCCAAGCAGTGTGTAGCGCTTCGGTCGATAGAAAATCACAGTAAAACTGTTCAACGCACTTCAGTGATATATATTTAGGAATATCATTCAAAGAACGTTACACTTATGAGAGTCATCCCCCCCCCCCTCATATTTAAACCTTATTTTTGCAGCCGAAAATGATGAAAATTGGTGTTATTACTATCCTTTTTTTGGTATGAGAACCTTGCAGAAGAATTTTTAAACCAAAATTAAGCAAGTACTGCACCTTTATTTCTAATATTATTGCATAAAATGATATGGTGACGACTGAATACCACGCACAGGCGAGCTATAGACGAGATGACTGCACACCAGTTCTGTGACTTGCGCTTAGAGGCTAGGGTGGGGCGTGGGGCGCATGCTCTGTCGCCCTAAGGGCTTCCGCGCTTCTAGTCCTCGGACGGGCAAAATATGCCAACCTGGATGCGCAAAATAAGTTCACCCAGACGAACACTTAAAATATATAGTGAAATTATATTTTTGTCTGAATAAACCACTTTCGCAACTATGTTTAATCCAGTAGTCAAACTAAATAATATGACAAATATTACAATAATTTCCAGCGCACATTGTGTATATAGCAAAAATACTATTTACGTCTGACTAGTTTTACATTTACTCAGTGTAACAAGAATGAATACAATACTACTGCTACATCTATTACTACTACTACTACTACTACTAATAATAATTACATGTTTTCGGCAAATAGAAGTTACATTTTCAGGATAAAAATTGAAATTGCGGCAACCATTAAATTATTTACGTCAGGTAAAAGGCTTTTACATTAAGTTACAAATAATTAATTTATGTCAGCAGTTAAATTACTTTCTAATACTTAAAGTCAGCCAATACCAAAATTTAATAACGAGAAATTACCTGAATATGCGCTTAAACTAATTGTCAAACAATATACTTTGCCACAATAACAGAACAGCAATGAAATAGCATTTAATGAAAATGACTGTAAGAATGGAAATATCTATGCACTGATAACAAATGTAGCCTATGTCATTATTCAAAGTTTTAATTTTCTTCCAACTGTTTGTTTTCAAAACAAAAATATCAAAATATCTCATTACGTTACATTACATGTAGCCTACATATTGAAATTCATTATCAAGACAATTTTACTTAATGTCGCATTAGCAGTACAGCGGTCAAACTATATAGCATAAAAACTTTAACTATAAAAACAACAATCTGTATGCTCAAAAAAGAAATGTACATCATAACTCATAATTTTTTCTTCCAACCATTTGTTTTGATCACTAAGTCGGCAATAACAAAATTTCTTGATCACGAGAAATTACATATGCATACTGACAGCTGTCAAATGGTAGGTATGTCATGAAGAACTTGACTATAAAATCTGACATCTGTATGCACAAACAAAACATTTACATCACAACTCATAAATTTATTTTCCTTTCAATTACACGTTCAAAATTAAAATTAACTATCAAGACAGTTTCACTTAGTCGACTTACCGGTACAACAAACTGTGCTTGTATCACGAAAAAAATTACTTTAAAAACGGAAATTTTATTTAGCACAAGTAACAATGGTCCTACATAACTCATAGTGTATTTTTCCTTCCGACCATTTGTTTTGATCACTTCAAGTAAGCAATAAAATTAATTCTTACGGACGAGAAAATAGATGTACAGTACGCGTCACTAATTTAGGACCATTGGCAAATATAACAAAATTTGTACCTAGTTTTAAATTATAGGTGCTATGTGTGTCGGAAATTTTTTTCAATATTGTACTCTGAAAAAACACAATTCAAATTTGGATCATAACTTCCCTTTGCATTAATTTTCAAATGTTAGCAAAAATCTCAAATTTTCTTGTGTTTTTAGTTGAAAAAAAAATGCAGACACAATTTTAGAACAGATATTTTCTCACCGAATTTTTCCTAGTTACATTTATACAGATGTAAAAGAAAGAAAGAAAGAAAAAAAAATGAGGGCCATAAAATACTTGTAAACCTCTTTTTATTTTTGCTAATAGAATCTACATTGTACGGCAAATAAAGCATATTTTGCTAAAATCTAAAATTTTTTTTATTTTTGTACCAGTGGAGCTATCGAAGCCGGGTTTGCGGCACTACTGAAGATACTGTATCTACTGTAGTGCCGCAAACCCGGTATGGGGCGGGTATCAGAGATCAGGTTATCCTGCTCTGAGTACAGATTTCTAACTGGGTGCCTGCAGGCATCTACATGCCCTCAAGGATGATATGAAATGAAACCCTGTAATGGGGAAGTGACGGAATAAGAAAGCCGAGAAAAAGGGAGATCCTTGAGAAAACCCACTGGAAAACGGCAATGTCCGTCACATTTTCAACATTCCTGTCAGGGAATGACCCTACCGAGAATCGAACCCGGATAGTCTGGTGGGAGCCGAGTGGTCTGACCACAGCTGAATTGTGATATACAACTGTCGTCCAATCATACAAGGTGCAGGGTGCTATGCTGTTTTGGAGAATACGTTAGCACAAAATACTCCCAAGATTTTTGATAATTTGTAACAATATAGAAAAATTAAAATGATGATGATGTAAAATGTATTTAATTATAAATAGCATGTCAGCCAGTTTTAATTTAACTACCATTTATAGGAAGTAACTATTAGGTAAAAAATAAAGTTCAAAGAAGAAAGCTAAAAATATACATATAAATATATTGGCAAATTTAGTTATACGTAAACACAAAGGAATTTAAATTTTGTAAATGGTATATTATTTTTAAAAGGAATATCATAGCTGGAGAAATGCTTTCAACAGAGGCAAATATAAGTCGAGTCGTACTATCAACTCCAAACTGCTGCACAGTTGCCACAACGAAAACTAGGTACTATTATTTACTGAAAGCAACCAAGCACGGAAACGTCTTGTTTGTGCAAGGCATGTGTTTGTAAACAGCACTTGTGAACCCTCCATCCTGGGGTGACCGAGAAGCGAGAGAGGCTTAGCGGGAACGGACCGTGCTTTCTCCTGCTAGTTTGCCGAGGATAAGAACGACATATTTCCATTATGAGTATCGTGGCAATTGAAACTAATTGTATAATGTACAATAACAAGAATACTTGTTAATACCGAACATCCAATGCAGTATAATTAACATCATACCATTAATATTATTCGTTTTATCTATACATTTCACATAAAAATTTGTTCATGGGTGCAATTATCGTTTGTACAGTTGCATCCAAAACAGATAGTTAGAATTTTCATTTTTAAAGAAAAACCTTACAACATAATACGATTTACAAAAGATAGAAACAACATATATAAATATAGTTTTAATATGGCGAAGTTTCAGCTACTTGTCATTAATAGTTTTTCACAAAAAAGAATTTGAAAATTAACATTGAAAGGATAGGGTATAATATTATGTGCAACGGGCCCTTAAATTTACAATACAGTTCCTTTAAATTACACAGTACTAATCGCTTGGAAGCTTTTTCCTTTATGCCTTCTACTTTTATTGACAGACAATCTTTCTTACCTGGTATGACTGCTGTTTTCATTATCATCATAAAAATCTTTTACCATTGCTTTACAGTCCTCAGTTAATATTTTTTAAGGTTTTTTTTTAACTTTAGGCAAAGTACCATGTTTCTCTGTTAACAATCTACAGTTTCTTGCCAAGTATTGACGGACATGGAATTCTTCTTGAATTTTTCAATAGCTCCATGATTTGAGAGCTAGGCTTAGAATTTGAATTTTTTCTTGAGTTGTTTTTGCTAAATCTATTTTTACTTTGAGCTCTTCAATTAAATTCTTGTGTTCTAAAGCCAAGTCAGTAGTATCAGCAATGTTTTCTTGAACCTCTGCTATATCACATTCAAAAGACTGTGAGAGTTTTTTTTGAAACTGCAGTTGATATTTTTTTACTTTATTTTTCAAAGCAGCTAGTCATTTTTCATTGTAAAGTTTTTTAATTTTTAGTGGGGAAACACCAAGAACAAGACAGACTTCATTAACTGATTTCACTACAACACGTTGAGGTTCAAAAACTTGTTCATCTATATCAGAAATAGGTGTATTGTCATTGCAATGTTTAATTTTGGAGAAGCAATTAGTACACACACTTACCAGGAACAAGTGACAGGTTGTTTGCCTGCATATCTAATATAATTTGCCGAAGTGACTTCTTTATATGTGTCTTGTGTACATTAAATAGGTTCGAACACTCATTACCATATATATGTGAAAACTTTCCAGAAATTTTTTTTCATGAAATGTACACACACTATTTAGGTCTTCAGATCCAATCCTTAATAAATTTTGTTTATCATTGTTAAATCAATTAATTTCTTTCAATTTAGATTCTCTTGAATATGATAGTTTATTACAGTTTTCTTGTATGAGAAGACCTATTGAACACTCCAGTTTCTTCGCTGTCTTAATTTAAATAACAAATAAAATATTTGCGCAAGTACAAATAGCTCTTCACTTTCTTCAAAATAATTACCTATAAAGTGACAAACACTGTTGGATAACAAACAATTTTACCCAGGAGCACATCACACAACACCTGCATGTTGAAGACTGACTGTAAACCACAATCACTGCTAATAGAACAGGCGTGGGCCGGCCCGGCCAGATATTGCGTTGCAAGTTGAGACTTGTTCTGACTTGACATGTCTGCAGCTTCCTGTTTCAAACAACAATGACCTGTTTATCTTCTGTGGAGATGCGCTTACAATGTCAAGTCAGAATTGGAATATATTTATATTCCTAATGTAGTTATGGTAATATGTATCAATATTTTTTACATATTAAAATTTTTTTCCCTAAAAGAACTTTGAAAAACAACTCAATGTTTTTATTATTTTAATATATACTACAAGGAGTATGCCTCACAATTTTTCCAGAACATAACAATATTTGACGTCAAAATGGCAATTTTTCAATTTGTACATAGTTAAGGCATTTTTTATAAAGAAGGTCTGAAAAAAAAAAAACAGTTTGATATTTTGTGTACAATTACTACTTATACTCACTCGGCTATTACAAGAAAAATTATCGTCTTTGGTACTGTTCTCCTTCATAATGTAAAAAAATTGAGAATATCTTAAAAAACTCAAATTTTTTTTATAAAATTCCAGTGCTTATGCAACCCACAAATCACAAAGAATTTGTATAAACAATATATGCTTTAAAACCTACTCTTTTTAGCTTTAATATGAGACCAACTTTGGCTTTCTGGGTTAATTAGATAATTAATGACAGCCAATGACAAAGTACTGAAAAGGCAAATTTTAGAGCGCTCAAATTTTGTTAATTTAAAGTGGAGTAACCCTTTTTATAATCATTAATTAAATTGTAAAGTAGTTCGTCAAAATTATATGCCGTTCCATATAGTGTACTCTTATTACAACACTACTGCAACTGCATAAACTACTGTACGTCTAGCTCCTCAATATCCACTGCCACTATATCCATATGTCAACCACATCATCTAAAAACAACCATCTCCAACATAACCACCACCAGCGCCACATCCAACACAACAGCAACCATGAACTTCTTCAATAACACCACCAAATCCACCATAATTCCAGTTTCAAAACCATCTCCACCTCCAAAACTACCACCACCTTCGATGTTAACATCAATATACACCACATTAATTTCAAACAACTAATAACTACCATCACCATCTGACGCAAAACTACTTGTTACCCACATGTCCAACTCATTACCACTACAATTGCCACATTCTATGTCCTTTACCACCCAATTAACCACAGCAATCGTGTTGACAACCATAACATGAAATTTCTCATCCACCACCTTCATCACTATTACGGAAACCACAGCCCAACATCACACATGCTACCACACTATTGCATCCAAAATGTTCAACCACCAATCACATCCACTACACCACGTCAATCATCACCCCACATCAACCGCTACACCATGCCGACAATCACGCAACAATCTTACAACCATGTCCATGACATATCAACACTGCACTACTACATCATATCCATTACACCACCAGTACATCCATCCCTTGATCATGTTCACAACCACACCACCTTGTCCACAAACACACCATTTAATTTACAATAGCACCACCACATCCACATACCTCACAACCACATCCACACCACCACCAACCCCACACTACCAACATGCTCATAACATCCACCATATTTTCCATACCACATTTCTCTGCACACCATGCCATCCACCTCACGCCACCACATCTTCCTCCTCACCATATCCATCACCACACAACCACATCTTCTGTTACACAAATACTGCCAACGTTACCACTACACAACCTAATTGAGCATGACAAAACCTAGTCCTGACATACAACCGTGTCTACAACCATACTGTCTCCAGCATGACGCACTCTTGGCACAACTCAGGACAAAAAGTGACTAAGGGCAAATTTATGTTATTGAATTTTTATCTGGCCAAACTCGTAACCCGACCGATATGATGCTTGTGTACACTTATTCTGTATTGTCTCTGCTACAAAACAAACAATAGCTTCTGGGGTTACACTACTGGCTGAAAAGAATTTTGCAACAGTATATTACGTGCACATCTGCAGCTATGGTTCATAGTCATTGGTGGAGTGTCTCTGTACAGAGGCATGGCACATTTGACTGTGCCAATCAGAACAAGTTTGGCCATAAAAAATTAAAGAAGTGAAAGTTTTCGGCTGTAGAACTCAATATTGGTGCACATGCAATTGGTTTTATGGACACAGAATTTTTCCTATAAGGTGTAACCCAAGAAGCTATTGTTTATTTTGTAGCTGACACGATACAGAATAAGTTTACACAAGCGTCATATCGGTCGGGTTACGAGTTTTGCCATAAAAAATTAAAGTCTTGAGAGTTTTCGGCTGTAGAACGCAATAATGGCGCACATGCAATAGGTTTTATGGATGCAGAATTTTTCCTATTCGGTGTAACCCCAGAAGCTATTGTTTGGTTTGTAGCAGACACAATACAGAATTAGTGTACACAAGCGTCATATCGGTTGGGTTACGAGTTTGGCCAGATAAAAATTCCATAACATATATTTGCACTTAGTCACTTTTTGTTCTGAGTTGTTCCGAGAGTGCGTCATGCTGGAGACAGTATAGAGCTGGAAGATAGAGCTAACTTCACCTCAGTGAAATAGAGACAACTGTGAATAATGGTGACTGAGATGATTATAGAGCTGTCCTGGAACACTGGCGCCGATTTCATGCGGCTCGGGGAGCAGGTCCCCAAATTTTGTTATCCAGGGACAGAGCCCAGCCAATAACTGTAATTAAATCCATTCCAAAAACTGTAATCACACAATGTATATAGGCCTAGGGACCAGGTGACCTGTAAATGACTAATTTCTCCCTGACAGAGTAGTAAAATAACTGAAATGTGAAAAACTGAAAATATACCATGCCTAACTAATCTTGGGAGTGTACTATGAGAATCCCTTATCACAACCGTTCAACATATTTCTCTTTCTGTTTCAAAGGTTATCAATCAAATATCATAATTCCACATCTATGGTGGAGGGAGGCCGGTGGGGGGCTTCTTAGTTTTAACTGGATGCATAAATAAAATTAAATATTTCTGTTCTATTATTTTATTGCAATGCAAATGATGCCAGTAGCTCTGAACACATGAGATTTTTTCTTTTAGGTATTGGATAGTTGGATCCTGTTCACAGTTTTTCACCACACAGCGACAGAGCATTGTGAATAATCTTTGGAACTCAGTGAAGTGTGTTTTTTGTACCGTATGTTATACTGTGGTTATTATAAATTATGCATATAAATGCAGAGTAAACACCATGTGATCTACACTCTCCAAAGGTAAAAAATTTCTTTTTTTGTGCCCATATTTATGATATTTCTTTCGGGGTCACGTTCTATCAGTGAAACAAATGTTAGCCATTATGATGCTTTCGATGACCTGCTTTGCATGATTTTGCAGAATAGATTAGGAAATTTTTTGCACTCGTGTAGCGGAATTCCGTCACAGCAGTAGTGTATTGATGTATTCTCTTTTCTTATTGGCTATACTTACATTCTAGTAATTGAACAGAAGCAATTGGTTTTCATGTCTGATTATTTTAACTGACAAGTGTGTTATAAAACTTTGCTCTTAAACTAACTTTGAAAGTGCATTTCAGGTTTTTGATACCAGTTGTATTAGTAGTACATTAGTAAGAGTTAATTAGATCTGTTATACTGTGTTACACATTAATGTAAAAAAAAACTGTCAAAATTGTCCATGGTGGATAAATTTGTGTTCAAAAGTAACATGTAGAATGAACAGAGTGTGTGTCAACAGATGCATCTTCTCTTATTCGTTCACCTGCTTCACAGTCCGTCAGTTCAACCTCGACATCATCATCTGTATCTGTTGTGAGCAGCGAGAAATTTACAGGGATTGGTAGACCCTTTCAGAAACACTTAAATCATGATAAAAATATGCCTAACAAGATTAATCTTAAAAAGTCAATTTACATTATATTCATATTCTTCTAAGCACTAATTTACAATGTAATGTTCGGGAGTTTCTAATGTAAAACCAGATCAATGTAATGTGTCTAACTTTTAAAATATAAAGTGCTTCATTTTTGCATTTATCGTCTTATTGAACCAGCAATCAAGTAATGTCTTTGAAAGACAAATTATACTTCAACGTACTGTAAATAGTTTTGAAAATAAATTAAACCTACAAAATAAGGTTCAGTTTCAATCATAGACTATTTGACAACAGTGTTGGGTCCTTATCTTGATTCATTCATATCTACAGAACCATGAATAACATCCTCATATGCAGACCATAGTGCTGTACGTTAAAAGTAGGCAGGGCTTCAACACCTGTGCTAGCGTTACGGTAGAGACAGACTCGTCTTTGGGAACGAAGGTCTTTTTCTTTTGAATCAATAGCCCTCATTGCCAAGACAGTGATGTCATTTCCCTGTAACTCATGGACAATGCATGCATACTTAATAACTGCTTTCCCTCTTTTTCCACTGGGGAAAAACAGAGCTGCCAGCCTTTATGTTCTTACGGTCTACCTTTTCAAGAAACACAATGTCTTCATCTTCACTATTTTCTTAACCCTCCTCTTCACTGCTGTCTTCACTTTTTGTATTCTCTTCAGTAACCGTGGCACGCTGCATTGCTACTAGTCTGTCTTTCTTCTTTACAATCATGAGAGCCCTCTCTTCTTTCTATCACAAAATGTCTGCTTTCAATTCATATTTTACTGCGGTGCTTTACCCAAGTATGTGATGAAACAACAGTTGGTGTACATTCCGTAGGAACTCTGCTTTTGACTTTTGGAGGCTTGGGTTCAGGCCAAAGACATACCCTTTTAAACGGTGATGGTATAGTAGTTGGTGTGGTGGAAGCGGAACATTTAGGAGGAGGCAGGATGAAGGTAAAAGCCTTTGAAGTACTTAGTTGCTTTGTCTTTATTTTGACGAGGTGTAGTGGGATCTGAATGTTTAGGAGTGGTGGTGGTCTGTTGTCCGGAAGTTATAATGGAGGTGGTGATGACACGCCATAACTGAAACAGCTTCTAAAAATGTTTTTCTCCTTGCCACTATTCTTCTGCTTCTTCAAATTTCATACCTTTGACACACCCAGAAAATCTTTCATAATATCCACTGCACACAATCTCTTTTCATGGACCTGTTTTTTGCACTGCTGGAGGTGATCTAGCATCAGGTCCTCCGGTTACAATTGGCGGTTCTGGTAGTGCTGGTCCTGTCTTAGCTGTTGGAGCGTATGGAGCAGGGATTGTAACTGATGGAGTCCCGACTAATTGGAAATCCCTCAAAAGCAAATCTTGAACCTTTTCTTCAGACATGTTCCTTGGAAACAGTCCACATTTCCTTAAGTTTGCTATCAGAAGATCAGATGTGACATGTTTTTCCACAGTTGCTTCATGTAGTTTAGGGAAGTCCTTCTTCCAAATAGTGTTGCCTTTCAATACTACTTGTTGCATTTGCTGTGCATGGTTGCTTTTCTCCCACTCACACTTCAGCGGTTTAAAATCTGCAACATCCATTGGCTGTAGTTCGTGTGTGTGGTTTGGCAGAAGTTCCACCAGCACAATTCCATTTTCTTACGTTCATTGATGGCCACACATCGCATCTCACAATGAACATAAGAAAATTTTGCAAAGAAAATGGAATTGATCTGTTATTATATTTTTATATTTAACTAGCTGTCCCCTTGCGGCTTCGCCCGCGTGTACTATAGAAAAGAGTAACTAACTTTTAGTTACGTGTTAATTGATGGTGATACTATATTCTATATTATACTATATTCACTGTTTATCTTTAAAACATCAAATACAAACAGATTTGTCTAGTCCACTGCGCTAAGCGTACTTTAATTGCAGAACTTCTTTTTTTAATTCATCTTTATTTGTCTATAAAACAGCTGCCCGGCTGCGGCTTCCACCGCAAAACAGCTGCCAGGCGTTTAACAGCTAGCGTACTTAATAACAGTGTAAAGAGCGCGCGCAATACGCTTGTATGATGTCATGTAATTCCCATCGCAAAGTCTTGCACGGGATATGAACCCGTAACCCCACCCCTCCCACACCCCAAACTTTATACAATACCTGAGTTGTCAGCGAGTGTTTTCCTCACTTTTTTTTTGCAGTTGCAAATTAGATAAAAACAATCCTTGATGCGGATTATATATCATGCTAAAATTGCAGCTAGATCGGTGCAGAACTTTTTGAGTTTTTGAAGCGTGCACAAACCAACATAACATTTTTATATATATAGATTGTGTATTTTCAGCGAGGGGATCACTTTGCATTCAAACTGGAATGTTAACATGGAAGTCTCTGCCGAACTGCACTTTATATTTAGCTTTTACTAATGTAAAAATGCACAATTCTTGAGCCGTATAGCTAGTTCAATTCTATAAACATTCAAATTTAAGGTGCTCACTCATCAGAAAAAAATTTCAGAAAAATTGTTTCAGTTATTGCAAACTCAATGAGACCTGTTGGACACCCTTGAAATAATTGTGAGCAAATTAATCTTTGAGGTGTTTACATGCGCTTAGTGTTTCGTGGTGATTAAGGCAAAACATTTATTTGTAAGAGTTTGTGTAATGATACATGTCAGCTGTATGGTTTTTTTGTAAAATCACATTGAAATTCATCACCATGCTCCTAGTTGGAATACCTCTGTCCCTCTGTGATGCTATGTTATCAAAGAAAAGAGCAAGGCCATATATGAGTGAGTGAGTTAGTTGGAGATTTTCGGTCAGTGGTTAACATCGAGATCTTCAGCACTGGTGATGGGTGACATGAAGTGAGTATGGAGCAGCGTCGGAATGAAAGGACGAGGGAAACGGAAGATCCTCGAGAAAACCCGTCAACCAACGGCATCGTCGGGACAAATCCCATATGCGAAAATCCGGGGACAGACCCCGCCAGGAATCAGACCCGGATCGCCTTGTTGGGGGCCGAGAGGTCTGACACCTCGATCACTGCGGCCCAAGGCCATATTTAAAAAAGAGAGGGTGTTTAAACAGGGTGTCTACAGGCTACGGAAGTCACCAAAAAAGTCACAGTATTTAAACGAGGTCACGGAATTTAACAAATGGTCACATATTTTGTAAGTGGCAGTTTAGCGCCGTGTAGGAACAAGCAGTTTATTTTCACATGTTTAAATTACGCTCATTTATTTTTAACTTCAAAAATTGACCATATACTTAGCTAGGAATTCTTTGCAAGTTCAACCTTTGTGCTGTACTATGTTCGGTGCTTGGTTCCTTTTAACTATGGCGTGCCTAGATATTGTATGTGGGCTGCAAGAGTCGAGTTGAGTCACTTATGCCGTTCGTACCAGTTGCCCAGTCGTGTTTACTTTCCAGATGCTCGCTCTGCTGATGTGTAGTGCTAATAACACAGGCAGTGATGCAGCCACACACACTTCTGCCATGGCTCAATACTCTAAACAGACAAAGGTCTATCACCTGCATCATGGAGAAATTCCATGAAGCCGATGATCTGACCACAACATGGCGCCAGAAATCCTAGTCTGGAGAAGATTGCAACACAAAAAGTTACTCACTTAACCAGGAAAATTTAGTAAACCGAAAACTGCCAAAACTTGAAAAATAATTTACCCTACAAGACATGATGATATTTGTCATTTTCAGTGGTTGGGTGTGGATAGAGGCGGGGTACGAAAAAACATGTTTTCTACAAGGTAATATATATTATCTTTACTGATGTTAGTATACACTTGAAAGTGAGCTGATAGTGGCTACAAGAAGGGGAGGGTTACAAGTCGGATGTCTGCTGGGCATTTTTTCGTTAAGGAGGTGAAGATATTGACAGTTTCTGGGAAAGGCATTGGAAGTTGTTTCCCATGCTGAGAAAGTATAATTCGGTTGTTGAAAAGGGGGGGGGGGCAGTCATCTGCTGACTATGAAACAAGAAACAATCATGTAACTCTAGCTGTCATGGAGGGGGTTTGTGTTTGTCATCTGCCGGAGGTAAGACAAGTATGTAACTCCAGTTGTCACGGCCTTGTTATCTATGAAGAGTAAGTTTTTGCCTTGTTATAAAGAAATAAGGCTAGAGAAACTGTGTAATGTAGTAGTGCTCACAATCCGAATGTTGCTCTCCGACGTGTGCCGTCAAATTTTTTAATAGTTTTTTTTCGAGAGTATGTCTGTAAAATCGCTACCTTGGTGTTGAAGAGAGCAGCATACAATATCAACATGTTTTAGAGTTAAAAAAAGTGAAACTGCTGGAAGAAAAAAGGAAAGAACTGCTCAAAATTGAGAGAGAGCTAAAAAACTAAGAAAATATATGTAATACCTAATTGTTTTTATAGTTCTTGTAAATAGTTAAATTTTGCAACTGTGATGACATTACAAGTGATAATAAGCATAAATACATAGGTCACTAGAACTTTTTTATGTCCCCATAGGTCACTGAAAAAGTCACTGAATTTTGTTGGATGAGTTGGGTAGACATCTTGTTAAATTAAAGGGTTTTAACCTCCCTCCTCTAGTAATTTCACAATTTTTTATGTTGTTAATTTCAGAGTCAATTTCTGCCTGCTGTATGTTCTTTATTTAGATGTAAAAATGCTTGAATAACACCATTTCATGCCTCTTGTGTGTCAGCAAAATTTTTCGTGGGAATTTTGTTACAACGTTTGTTAGGGAGGGGGGAGGTTGTATCATACTCTCTAAAGGGGAAGGCTAGTTACTTCATGGATTGAAATCCGTTGTAGAACCTCTGTTTTGAAAGAACATGCTAATTTTAAGGAAAGAGAGACAGTCCAAGTGTATACATATGTATACATTATTTATAGTGTAATTTATTTTGTATTGTACTTTAGTTTGTTATGTGCTTTATATTGTACAGTATGTGCAAGTTAGTTGTGAAAATTGTCATCGCTTGTCTCAAGACTTGAGTGAGACCACTCCCATTTGAAAGTTCTATATATGAATTTGAAGAAGAGAACTGATACCAGGGTGTATTTTGTGAGTTATGGAAAGAAATGTGGCATTGAAAGTTTCAATATTCATATCAGGAAACAAGTTATAAAATACTGTTACAAAATGGGGAAAGTAAGAAAAATTTTTAAGTTGTTATAAAATAGCTGGTTGGACCAAAAAAAGTTACTATTTTAATATAATAAAATTTTGTATAGACCAGAATATTTGTGCAAATAACCTAAAAATTATATATTTTTTTAAGTACTTAAATGCTGTGGTAACATGACATGAAAAGACCAGAGGCCAAGAAATGGTACAAAATACTAACCCTATTAACAATGATGAAAATAATATCCGGAAGTAGACTAGTGGATTTGTTAGATTTGCATGGGGTTCATTAATAAATCTCAACTACTTGTCGCTTTTAACATATTGTACTGTACAGAGAAATACGCTTATTGTTGTGAGAGCAACTGTGCTCGGGCTCTTATCTGCAGACGGAAGTAGTATAAAGGCCTACCACAGTTTACATCCTTTTTGCAGGAACAGGATCTGTGAAAGATAAAGTTCCTTATGAATTAACACTGTTGTCCTGACTATGCTGTAAAAATTTGATGTACAAAAATCACTCCCTAGTCTGTTTCCAGATGTATAAATTTCTCAAGCTTAGTACACACTGTTATATTTCTTGAACAAGAGGGTTTACACCCCCTTGTATATAAGATCCATGAACATAACTATTTGTACAGTAGTACTTGCATGTTTACTTATCTGTGCCTATATGCCGAAAAATTCGTAAACATGAAGGCCCTTTTTTATTAATTTAATTTTTAATATTTTTTTTGCTATCATTAACAATGATACAGAATTTGTCATTTTAAATTATGAAAGACATATATACAGGAGAGAAATAAATTTATTGTGACTACAAATTTTCAGTTTGTATTTTATGTTCAAATAAACAATATCACAATGAATTAACTGACAGAAATATGTCAAATAAAAACATAAACTGCTTACAAAAAACTGTGCATGAAAATTGGAACCAACTTTACACAATTCTAGCTAGAATGCTAAATCTTGCATGCACGCTACTTGCGTGCAAGTTAGCCAGTCACATGGCGTAAGTCGGTTTTAACAAGAAGTTGTACACTTTCTTGTTCAAAACAGATACCAGTGTGTAAGTCATTTGCTGAGAGTAGTTTTGAAGAAGAAATCCTTATTCATACAGATGAATGAACTTCTAGCAAGGAGCAGGGAAATTTATCTTTATAAGATAAAGCATCAAATGGTATTGTTTAATCATATATTTTGACTGAAAAGGAGAGCCACATATTAAATAGTACCTGCAGTAGGCACCATATAAGAAAACAATTAAACATGGCAAGAGGTTAATTTGCCTGCTGGTAAATGCAACATTAATATCTATTGCATTTATTATGAAGAAAATTGGTCATAAAGCATTGAGTGTAAAACACAACTTTTAGCATGGCAGAAAGCATATAAAGAAGATTAATTTCATTAAGGCTTCTGCCTACCTCAGAGCGCGGCGGGAGCAAGGATGGGGTTTTACATGTTAAACTAAATTCCGTGTAGCTTGATATAACTTGCTAAAAGATTCCATAGCAGTGTGGGCCGTATCGTACTGAACAAAAAAGTAATGGGTGGCATATATGTAGGTTTGAAAGTGACTGAGATATTTAGGAATATACTTTAACCTGCAACGCCCTATCCTTCTGCCACCGGAGCTCTGAGGTAGGCAGAGTCCTTAAATGAATCATTTGCACCTGTTGGCATAGTTCAAACAATTTGGATATTCTGTGTGATGGCAAATTACTTTGTATCAATTACACCCTAAATGTTTTCAGGACTCTCAAATTGTGGATAAAAATGTAAGGTAATTTTAACTTATATCAGAAAATGTTGATGCAGAACAAATTTTAGGAAAAATGAATGAACATTGCATGTCACGTGTGGTTGTGAATGGAATAGCATTTTGAATGTTGGAACTCTCCAAGAGTAGGGTTATCTCCCACATAGACTAATACAATTAGCAACAGTACATCTTCCAACTTGTTACATATAATTTACTAACAGTTGTGATGAAGAAGTAATCCTCACAATTGTAGCTCCAGCTGGTAAAAGTGTTGTACCCCACTTATCAGTACCGTAGTTGCAGTTCATCAACGTTGCCTTTCATTTAATAGGATGATGCACAGAGTTTCAAGAAAGAAACCCAGACATAAATTACACTGTTGTTAACGTTGCCGGGAATAAAACTATTTTGTTTTAGTCAGACAGAATTAACGGGATGATGAAAGAATACGTGTTAAATTTAAATTTTCTTTGTTCAACCTAATTGTTTCTTCATTGTGACAATAGAAGACACCCTTTAAACTTCTGGTGCAATTTTGTTCCTTGTAGCATTTCAGCAAATAAGTGAGCCCAAATAAAAGCATGCATGTGGTCACAAAACCAGGCTGTTAGAGAACTTAAAAAGAAGCACCTCACACCCTCTGTAGCCTTATATGCTGGCAGATAAACAAATTTATTAAAGAGAGTTCATGCTTAAAACATTCAAAAAGATAAGATGACAGCGGGTGCTTAGCCTATGCATGCTAAATTCTCGTCTACCAACTTGTCTAGTCGTTGATTTGGCCACAATGTGTACAGACATGCCTATCCTCTCAGAGGTTTCGACTTTGAGTCTGTTGAACAAACATGGTCGCAGTGCCCTAACTCTCGGCTATCATTGTTTAAATTACTTAAAATCATATAGCCTACTTCTAGCCACTAAGTGTCTGTGGTGATGCACTGAATAGGCCTATATCCTCTGACCTGCAGGTCATGTATGTACATGTTTGGCACCAAGCACTATTTAGTGCTCAGACAGCAGTCTCAGTTTACCAACTCTTCAGTTTGCCGCCTGGATGGATACAATTCCCCCCCTGCAGATGCAATGGCCTTTATCATCCCTCTTTCTAGTCTCAGCAGTGTGACTTTGGCTTGGTGAGCCACTGATAACTTTGCTTGAAACTCTTTGCTGCGTCACCACTTGGCACTCTTAACATGTGTTGCTCAACTTACAGACCATTTTACCATAACCAAATTCAAATCTGTTAGAAACACAACGTTACAACCATTGCAGAAATAAGTTTAACCTATCAATTATCTAATTACCGTACAGATGTTTTAAATGTATTATTTACTATTTTTTTTTATTGTGCTCTTGAATGCCTTTATGCAAGTACTTTTATTTTGATGTTCTTTTTCAAGTACATTTTACAAAACACTTTGAGGTGCTTAACTGCAACCAACACAAGCATAGAACCTGACTGGAACATATTGATCAAAATAAATCTGTGGATTTTCATACAGTAAGTCTTACACTAGATACTGTCAGAATAATTTTCATTTGTACTTCAGCTTTTTACTTACTCCATTTCTGACTTCTTTGTCCAGAGACGTAAAATTAAAACTACCTATACGAGGACAGACATACCTACTCTAAACACAAGGAACATTTTAAAACAAGAAACACTTACACCCATGATGCTGGCAGTAATCTTTTGTTGAGGGCCACCAGATGTTTGACTCCAGGAAGTCAGGTTTAAATTCTTGGGCCCAGAATGTGGCCTTCGTTACTCACGCTACACTGATTGACCTGCCACTTGTTAATATTGGGTTCTGAGGATAGTTATAATTATGCTGGGTAAAAAGTCAAAATCAGAATTGTGTAAGAGAGGGGACTCTGTACTTCCTACGCTCTGTACCATCACATTGTCAAT
The DNA here is from genome assembly GCA_003012365.1 of Medauroidea extradentata. Lineage (NCBI taxonomy): Eukaryota > Metazoa > Arthropoda > Insecta > Phasmatodea > Phasmatidae > Medauroidea > Medauroidea extradentata. Next base: position 21,333 of record PNEQ01017128.1, on the reverse strand, counting down.
TGTTGGCTTATATCGAGTATGACTCCTGCTCGGGTCACTCATGAGCACTGACTGCCTTCGTTCCCAGCCAGCAACTCTTGCCACACCCTCTTGTGGGAATGAATTTGGGATGTCACCTAACTCTGCCCCCTGGCCGACTGAATGTAACTCTAGCTGCTCAGTAGCAATAGTAATTACGCAGTGATGCCGTTATCTTCTCTTCGGTTGCCTTATTTGTTGGTAATGGAACTCGTGCCGGTCAGGGTTGACAAGGTTGTGCCCATCCCTGGTAAATATCATGGTAAAATCCGGTATTTACCGTCCAGGGAAATATAAGTTTTTCCCTCATGGGGAAAACTTAAATTTAATTTAAACATAACTTCTTTTTTTAATCACAATATTTTGCATCATAGTAATTCTGTAAAATTCAGTGATTTAAAAGTCATTTCTTGTTAATAAATGAAAATGAATATGTTAATTTTAATAACTTCTTACAATAATCACAATATGGTAGGTACATTAATCGCAATAGGGTACTTTTTTTCAAACCATTCCAATAGACAAATACGAACACCATTGATATGCCAAGAAAACACAAGGAACACTTTTATTACTGAACATCCGTATTGTTCACATTTCAAACAAATAGCATAAAAAATACAAAATGATGTACTAATAAACTGAATTATGTTAGTTACATGTAACACTTCTTATGGAAAATTCACCATTGTAGTTCTACTTGTTGATCGTAATAGGATATAGTCGCAATGTTCATGCTTCAAATTATTACAGCAGAAACATTCACAAGAAATTACAAAAAAAAGTAATGAAATGATGCCAGAAAATGAAAAGAACAGTATTTAACTTAATATAATAATTGTACATAATAATTACATTCACATCATTGTTCACATTTCTAACACAAGCAAACACAAAACATGACCAAGAGACTGAATGTATTGAAGATAACAAAGGCTAGTGCACAAGTTATCAGTCATGTGTTGTAGTATCTGCTTTACTTTTCAGTTTCCTGTAACAGAATACTAATTTAGCAGCTTTTTCAGTAATTTATCTATTTCTGATTTTGCTATGGATGAATAATTGGAAAAATTTTGCTCCAATGATACAGATGAGGCAGGGCATCTTTGAATGTGTTCCATTAAATCCAGAAAGTCTTCATCAATTCCACTTTTGGTCAGGTTTTTCCATCTTCGAGAAGGTGAAATACCGTTAACAATCTCGTCTGAAAAGAATTTCTTTGGGAAGATCTTTTCTTCCAATAGAAACTTAACGTAAATCAAGTACGGAAGGTTTATGCCTTTTAAGTATGTATGTGTAGATTCCTCTTGAGCTTGAGACAACTTTTTACCCTTGTACAAGGGATGCATCATATTTGCCAAAATATGAATAGGAGTTACAGCACTATCAAACTTGAATTCCACTTTCGTTGTACCTATGTGGTTTCAATTGATCACTATGTATTAGATCCAGAAAGACCTCTCAAGCATCTGCAATGTTTGCACTGTCATTCTGTAATTTATTCAGTGTATCAGAAATTGGTTTCAACTGGTTTTACATATTTTTCACTTCTTTGTCGATACCACCATGATTGTTGATTGTGCAGTTGATGTTGTCATTAATTTCGTCGTCATGTCTGTCTACAATTTGCGAGTAGAATGGCCTGTGTGTACTAATAAAAGTCTGTAAGCAGGTCATCTCAAAGTTCCATCTTGTTTCGCCTGGGATTTGTGGTTTAACTGAACCAGAGTATTCTTTTAGTAAACTTCCTGTCTTTTTGTATGAGTTCTCTACATGGTTTCCTTTGCAGTTTTCACTGTAATAACTTTCTTATCCTTCTGAATGTACTTCAGTTATGATTCCTTTCCTATTACATCCTGACTTTTGAAATGCAGAAGTTTTGGTTTAGCATCGATAGTAGTACCTAGTTGGCTACTAGGATGTAGATTTTTCTGGTGAGTGTCTTTTTGTATGAGTGGTGTAACATGATGTTTCGTTATAAGTTTTAGAGAGTGTTGCTGATTAAATTCCAGTGAGGACTTTTCAAGCCATCTGCACACCTTGAAGTGTTGTCTTTCATCAAAGAATGGATTTAAAATTTTAGCATTATTGGATCAGCTTCTCGGAAGATATCAGTTGGCCTTTCCCGTAAGTTGACATGGCCCCAGTTTCAGTGTCTGAGAGTCGCTGCACTTCTGAAACTCTAGTGGCTACAAATGGTGCTGATGGGGTTCCGTATGTAACTGTCTAGAGTTCGTACATTTTAGCGGAAAGTCTCTGAACGACTGCCAGATGGTTTGCTGTAATGAATATTATAGTTGGTTGTGGTTGGATTTCTAAGGTTTTATCTTACCTTATAATGTCTAGTGTCCAGTATAGTAGAGTACTCAACAAAATGTCTTCAGCATTTTAATTCTTGTGTCATTGTTCAGTTGGTGATTCTTCAATTGACTAAATTTTTTCTAATTTACTGTGCAATGGATCTAATTCAGTGAAGTATGTATGACTTGGTTGTTCTTTACTGTTATTCATGTAAGCAGGATGTATTATTCTAGATAAAATGTATCCTAGCTTTGTGCTTTGCAGGGTAGGCAATCTCTTGTGTTCATATTTGCCATTTAAAAGATATTCAAAAAATGTTTCAGCTTCTATGAATACATCAATTTTGCCTTTGAAATATTCCATTCAGTTTATTCATACAACAGGCATTTGAATTGTTACATGTAGGAGGATAAGACATGTCAACTTTTTCTTGTAAGAACTGTGCTTAGAACTCTGCCTTAATGTTAATGCTGTGCGTGGTAGTTCAAACTTCATTATTTATCTCCTTGATATCCACTTGGTTTGTAATGGGTCATTATCATGAAAGTGGACCTTTTATGGACTTAATTTTTTTTATAGCTGCACATATTTTTTGACTAGTTAAATAATTTCTTAAGTAGATCAAAAAGTTTAGCAGTAAATTTATATTGAAAAATTAAATTAAAAAGCTGAGCCACTACAGAGTTGGTTGACAAACTCCATGGAATTGATAATACCCACGAAAAACTTCATTTCATCATTTTTAACATGTTTTTAGTAACTCTGTTTATTGTCAGTTTGTTTGTCTGGTCGGTAACAATAAGCTGTTCGGTACGGTGAACAATGTATAGGTAGGGATTTATTACTCTCTTTCTTGTTTATATGATTGTCTGTTCGATACAAATTTTGCAATTTATTTTAAACTAACTTCCTGATGAGCTAGAAACCTGAAAATTAATAAACACAGCTCAGAACTGAATGGCAATGCAATATTAGAGAGGAAAAAATTTAAAAACTAATTATGTACATAAAAATAATTTTTTATATCGTGTTAACCTAGCTTCCCGATGAGCTACGTACTTGAAACTTTTAACATAGCTCAGAAAATGATGGCCAAGAGGGAAAAAAATTTAAAATATAAAATTAATTTTTTATTTACTTTTTTAAAAGTTATGATGGCAAAATTTTATGCACGCAAGACTAAAAAGAAGAAGAACATTGTGTAAAAAAGTTTATGTATCCAGTTTCAGAACAGACTAAAAAGTACACAATAATTTATGCCATAAACATACTTGTAGCATTAAAATGAAAAACGTGGGTTGTGTACAACAGATAGTAGCAAGGAGTGTAGAGCCTAGGAGTCGGTAAGTCGCACTACAGTTTGTATCATTTGCAGTTCAATAAACTTGTTAGTGACTTAAGTAAACTATTTATTTATCAGTTACCATCTATTGCATGCACCTCACATTTTTTGTTTTAATCTTACAAGTGTTATAAAATAAATTAATTTGTACTCTTTAGTTCATTTTAAAAGTATGGTACCAGTATTTAAAAAAAAAAATTTAGTAATTTACTATTTCTTTTATAATACACGTGGAATATTTGTAATAATTGTAAATATGTTATGAAAAAATCAACCGTAGTTAACATGTATACGATTTTGTGTGGTTTTGTGTCATTCATCGAACATCCCCAGTTTTAGACCAACATACAGTAAGAATTTACAGGCAGTGCGTATTAATTTTCTAAATTGTAGAATCTGCAACATCATGAAAATGCAAAAAATAACTTATTAACATATTAAAATTTAAAACAAACAATAAGTCGACCAAAAAACAAATCACAAGATACGTTTACCGTTTCATTATTGTCAATACAATTTTGGAACCTGCTTCAATCTATGTCTGTAAACAGTGTGTTAAACTTTCTGTCAACTGTTGGATATTTTAGAACTTGCTTGATTTTGCCAAGCAATGTTTGTGACATCTTCTAAGTCAAGATATTGAGAAATTCTAAGTCAACTTCTTGATTTGGGTCAACTCCATGGTATTAAGCATGCCATGGAGTTGATAAATTTTGGCATAACATTTTCTAGATAGGTATATTAGCTTTGAGGTGAGGATGATAACGTTTTACAGTAAGCATGTTTACGTGACGTCCTTGAATAATTCATAATAAATTGTAAGCCACAGAGCTCAGCACATAACCACCACCACCAGCAAACAAACAATTGTTTGTCAGTAATAAGAAGATAGTTGCAGCCTCTTTTCTTGCTCATTAGCTAAATCACACTCAAGCTCTTTGCAGAGATTTTAGTGAATTAACATTTTGCTATAAAGTTGATGTTAAATTATGTATCTCAAATTCAATATGTGATTAAACATAATTGTAGATGTTCAATATTGTGAATAATAGTGGCACCTATTTGTATTTATGGCAATAGGTTTACAAATTATGATTTAAAGTTACAAAATTTGGTAGAATAAGTGTACATTTCTGGGATAATTTGTTGTTATTGTAGCACAAAGTTGACTATTTGGAAACATTTTTAATACAGTTTTACAAAAACTAAATTGTTTTTAGTATTTATTATTTTTGTTGTAATTCATGAATATGATTTTCTATTTAAAACATATAATTATAACATTAATATTTTAAAAGTATTTTTAAGACTGTTCAACAATGTGTCTGCTTTCGTGACAATGACCCAAATTCATTCTAGCTACAGTTGTCTCTCCATATTTTCAGTAACTTAGTTTTGACTGGGAGCAACCGTTGAGAAGAGCACTGCAGAAGTGTAATTTAACTAAGCTGTCCTTAAGGATTACTTGCGCATTTGCTATTTAAACACGTGACATTGCTATAGTTACCTTGAAACGTAGAATTTTCAAAGGACACTGGCTGTCTGTACAACAATGTGTCACCACATACTTTGATCGTGTTTTGTGCTCAAACAGTTAATGCATATTTTGTTACCTTTAACTATTTTATATCTTTCTTTGAGATTGAGATATTTGAACCTTTAACTACTTTATATCTTTCTTTGTGATTGAGGTATTTGAACCTTGAGCAGTTGTGATTCTCATGACTTTCACAGCAGGCCACATGTGAGTCACTTGTATGTGTAGTGACGAATGTGTCATAGTGACATTTGCATCAGTGTTGCCAATTGGTGTGTAATTACACGAATTGCATGTAATTTGATAGGTGGCGTGTAATTTGGTGTGTAATGACACAATGGTGTGGATTTGCGTGGATTAAGAAAATATTAATTCACAATTTCTTGAATCCCTTAATTTCACCAAATACCAATATTTTTTTTTACGTTTGCAAGCCTGCAAGGTAATTGTCGACACTTCGGGAATTCACCGAACTTCAAACTGCCGTAGCTATAACACAGCAGCTGCTGCTGTTTGTCTATGAGGAAATATGGGGGAGGTGAATGTCTTTTCGGGGATTCACCGAACTGGGCAGCGGATACTCGCTTGACCCAGCGTCTCTCGCGTCTCTCTGGAGTTGGTGAAGTTGGAATAATGTTGACCCAGGTCAGAGGGAGTTGTGCTCTTAAAGGGCGAAGGAAAACGCTTTACTGCGTACGTGTATTTCTTTTTGTGATGGCCGAACTAACAAAAGTTATCGGGAGTATAATAGAGAATGAAGAATTATCATGTAAGAAATAAATAATTATATTGTGCTGTAAATAACACCATACTACACGATCTTGGTGTAATTGCTTGAATTCATTTTGGTCTGCTTCTTTCAGTTTGCGTTGCAAAAAACCTTCCAGCCTGTATTACATTTCTTCCACATCGGCACACACTGTTTCACTTTCTAATTCTTCAACCATACCATTTAACTCATCTTAAATTTCATTAAAACGTGTTCACTTTTCCTGAAATAAATTTAACCTGACTTCTAGCTTGTCGGGTTTAGGATTTTATTCGTAACTTTCAACGAAAGCTTCTGCTCTCTGAATGCTGCCTTTATTGCTCTGAGAATGTGACTTAGATATTTTACCTAAGAACGCCAATAACAGTGAAACTGAAAATAAATTCTAACATTTGGCTTCCCTTTCAGTTTTTTATGCTTGTGTAGGCTTCAATGTCCAGTGCCAGCCAGTCATTGCAGTTTCTCTTAAATTCTGTTGTTGCATGAATAACTCCATGATCACACTCTAAGACATTACCTAATCTTGGCAACACAGTTGTTCGAAAAGAGTTCTGTCGCATAAAAATCTGGCCCATGGTGACCACGTTCCCTACTAATAGTTTAAAAAGTATATCATTACACTAAATTGAGCTGTAATGGACTGTATTTTGCTTTTGTCATATAAACAACAGTTTCTTTTCTAAAGAAGATTCAAAACATACATACATTTTGATCTCAGATAAATTTAATTTATATGCATGTGTCCCAGCAATTGCTTTTCAAGAGCCATTGTTGTAATGCATAAACTTGTTAGAGTGAATAGAACACATTTGAACATCTGCTCTGTGGGGGCAGTGAATTAATCCCAACTATCCTGCTCATTTGGTACTTTTAATGAGATATTGCATGTATTTTCAGCCAACTAAAGAAATATAATATGGTAGTTGTTTTTAAATCACCTGCACATAAAAATAAAAGCAAAGCTATCACAGACATTTAAAAATTTACTTAATTATAGGTTTCATTAATTTTTTTGCAGTGAAGTCACTTGTGGCAGATTGATCCTGGATGAAGTTGTGTTTGCTAGTTCTTGCAAATTTATGTATGTAAGAAAAAGGCATGGCATACAACTCCGTTAGTATTGACTCAGGTATAGAAATAAGCCATGTTATACCGTATAAAGTTTTAAGGAATTGTATGATTATGGTTGCTTTTAAGTGACAAATTTACTGTGAACAGGTTTTGTGTGATTGTTGTAGCCAACTTTGATGAAGAGGTGGTGAACAAACTTCCAGAGAGTGTGGATACAGGCGTATATTTTGGTTGGGCACAAGTCAATGATGGAACAGTGTATAAGATGGTCATGAGCATTGGGTGGAATCCATTTTACAAAAATACAAAGAAATCTATGGTAATGTTTATTTTTTGTTATTAGTTGTAAGTTCTTTTCACAATGTAGCATCTAATTTAGTAGCATTTAATGAGGTATGAAAATTTAATGGAAATAGATCTGAGATGTACTGTATCAGTGGCTTAGCAAGGGAGGGGGTAGAATTTGGTACTAACCCAACCTCTTCTGCCCTAAGGCTAGTAGAAAAATATATATAATATAATTAAGTTGTGGTTAATTAAGTAGTATGTATTTTAATTCTGTTGTTAAAGCCCAGGTTTTCTTTCTCATATATTTTTGCCATGTGATAAATTTTGATGATAAATAGTAAATTTTTTTAAAAGTGTAATCACATTCTTTTCTCGTCCTCCCAAATAACATAGCCAAATTATGTCTGCCATTGTCATAATATTAATTCTCCCTGCCTGATCATGGAACCCAATTGATAGGTTGTTCCAGAAGTTTGAAATAAGTTAGATATTACTTCAGGACCAAGAAATAGTTGTTTTATTAAAGTTGTGTAAGTTTCACAATTCAATCTCTGTCTAACACTAGATCTAGTGTCTTGCAGCACTCTGCAATAATTGAGCTTAAATTTTAGCCGAAAGCATGTAGGCGTGTACTCGGGCCTAAATTTATGACGGTTGCTTCTGCACCATAATGCGTCTCTACTTCGTATTTGGGTGTGGAAAAAATTGAGTTGAGCAAGAAAATCACACTCCGAAAAAAAGTTTAGCTGTTGGTGTTGCCTGCTTATGCTTACATGCTGCTCCTCAAAAAATTTATTTTTATCTGGGCCTCATCTATGCTGCAGACCGTCTACCCTGTAGGTCACAGAAATCTTATTTTTAATATAATGGAGGGGAACAGGCTACACGTCAATCTCAGTAGTTACCTCTTCCAGCAGTCACAGTCTTAGCCCTTTTCCATACTCGTACATGACAATGTTCATTCTTGTACTCGCATAATAACATGGATGTTAAAAAAAAAAAAAAAAAATGAATGATAGTGATTCTACCAAACAGCCATGAACATGTATATTTATATTTAATGCCTCTAAATATTAAACTTAAATTACGTGCTACTGCCAAGGCACCAGTTTTCATAGGGTCCTTTTTTCATGTGTAAAATTTGAAGATGGCATTTTTCTAGTCATACTGTACAGTCTATTTTTTGAATAATTAACATAATATGCCTAATACTTTACCCCAGTAGCTCCGCAAATATTCATGCAAAATTTTACGATTGACTGATAATCAGCATTGATAAATATTGAATATACCATGTGTTGCTAAATTGTGTGCAGAGTTAGAGCTCTTAATGATTCTCGAAATAAAGGCACATTAAAAATGGTAAGTCAACATTTAACACTCAAGGTGATTTTAATGAATATGGGTGAAACCGGCCATTTGTCTGTCTTCATCTGTTGAAACACAAAATTTTGTATTGCAGAGTTTCTCTGCTGATTCGTTTTTATGGCACTGTCCAATTACACTCTTCACATATTGATACACTTTGTGTATTGTGCGTACATGGCTTAGGCAATTTTTTGATCTTATCACAATTTTTTAAACCAGTCTCGCAAGTAATTTTATCAATAATGGAATTATTGGGCTTACCCTTAATCCTGTTAATATGACATCGCAAATTAAAGCTATTTAATCTGTAGGGGAATTATCTGTATCATATTTCATTTTTGTGTGACACTATCATATTTGCAAAGTGACTATTACTTACAGAATGTTTCTTGACAGTCTCATCCCGACACAAGAGGTTATTTATGCCTCATATATTATAGTAAGCCGTCTATGAATTAGTTTTTTTAGAACAAAGTCATCTCTGAATATGTGGAACTGTTACCAGGCTTTTCTGTTTTTTTGTTTTCACATTCTTTCTTTACCAACCATTCATGATTTCTTGTCGTTAGTAGACTAACTTTTAAACAACTATGGTAGCACTTTTACTCTACCCAGGCTACTCTTATGATGTTCTATAGATGTATATTGTGTGTTGGTTCTTGTTATGCACACATTGTTTGTGAAGTAAATATGACTAATAAGCAAGGCATCACTTTAAAAAACTATAGAGAAAAAATTACAGTTCAGTTGCAGTGTCAACTTCAAAATTTATGTAGTAAATTACAAAGGGTAGACTGTCATCAAGTATAGCTGAAGTGTTGATAGTGTTAGGTTATGTTTAAATTTGACTGCAAATTTCAGTTCCTTTAAAATGCCAATAGTTTGTGTCATGTGCTTAACGGACCAGTAAACAGAATGTTTCAGTGATGCAGAGAAACAATGAGTTTCATTTAACAACAAAGAATAGGATTGCTGATTTCAAGGGATATGCATAAGAAACTGTGCAAGTATCAATTCAGCATACATTTCACTATTAATATAAGTTAAATAAAACTCTTACAAATATTAAAGTGGAATCTCATACGTACGTTCTGAAATGTTAGTAAATTTTTTTGCTGAATATAATGTTAAGGTGAATCTAATTGTAATATTTTTTATATTTGAGTAAATGGTGCTGGTTATTTACTGAGCTATGAAGTATACCTTTAAAAATTATCTTGGATTTAATCAACGATGTACAAATACTGGGAAATAAAAATCTTATGTAGATTAAAAAACATAACTTTATAAGTGAAATTGGACATCTCTGGAACTTATGAGTAGGTAAATGCCTCTTTCGAGTTGATTTTGCTTGTCTTCGTTCTATGAACCAAATGACAATGTTAGGTAAGGACTTTCTGTATTTTTTAACTTTCTGTCATATTCTACACCCTGTTACAGCCAAATATTAAAAAATTAATTGGAAAGAAAATGTATCAAAAATTTTTAATTCAAAATGCTAGCGGATGTGACACCTTATCCACAAAATTCGAAGTAAGTTTCAGGTCAGCTTCAGTGGGTCAGTTCTCTATTCAGTATATGGGTAGTTACAAAATGGAAGAGAAAGGATACGAGTCTGGGAACAAAGATCTTTAGGTTTATTGTAACTCTTTGGTAGTTTCAAGCTCGGTACGCTTTATCCATAATTCAGTACAGAATTCCGTGCCAAATTCTATGCAACAGCACTGCGATAGTGTGTACTGCAACTATGCTGGTTCCAGACAGAGTTCCACACAGACAGAGCTAGTCCTATTTTTCATTGTGTATGTTCATGCGCATGAGCAATGCACAGTTTCAGCCACTGCACATGCAAAGTAAGCATGTATGGTTGCCAATATGCTTGGAATAGAAATAAAATTCTGGTTTCCTACTGAACCATCGACCATCTAAGTTTTCAAAACCTTAACAATACAAGATTGTTTCACTTATTTGGCAATTACACGTATGTATTGTGTGTGAAATAGTTTTTGAGAAGTATAGAGTTACGCTTATTGGAATATAGCAACCAACGTCACAATATATATTTCTTCTTTGTGTACTGACACTGGTTAGTAAACAAAGACAGTTTGTACCAAGGTGTGTACACAACACACAAGTTTTGCTACACAATTCTGGTATAAAATAGTAGTTGAAATTTATGAACAGAATCAAGTAAGTGATTGAGTAGAGAATTAATGATAGTGTGTACTGGACTTTACATTATTTCACTTCTCCATCCAACCTAGTGCATTGCAATACCCTGAGTGAATTCTGCACTTAAATTTGACAAAAATCACACAGTGGCAAAACACATGGTGAAGAATTCATGATTGATGGTGCCTCTGCAATCCAACACTTTCAGTGCCTCATATGCAGGTGGAAACAAATTTAGTAGAGGAATTTTAGTCTGTAGGAGTTAAAAAAAGATTACAGTAATCCCCCGATTTACGAAACCTGCAACTTATATCAGAATTTGCAGTTACGAAAAAATTACGAAAAAAAAAAAAATGTGCACGAATGCTTCACGTGGTCGCCGATACTGCAGTACTCGTCTATTTCTCACGCTTAGTGTCATTGACTTCACAGCTCGAATATTTTGGACAGTGCCAAAAATGTTTTTCTACTTCTACTTACATTTGTTATCTCACTCGTTTACATTTCTCGTTAACAACAGGTGTAACGAAAAGTATCATAATTGATCATAACTTCACACTGTACATTCCCTAATGTCGCAAATGTAATATTTTTGGTTTCTGTTGACAACTAAATTCATTGTTATTGTTTCAGATGTGTTTAGCTGTCATTTATCTGCTTTCAAGAAACAAATTTATGAATGGTAATTGTGTTGTAAACACAAACATTTCATTAAGTTTTTCTTGGCTGAACAGTATGTAGACATGTTTCCATCAATGAAAAAACTAAAGTTTTTTTAATACGAAACAAATTGCTTTCAGTAAGATATAGAGTACATACTGTGTGGAAATTTGTGCTCAAGTGTAAAAATGTGCCCTTTTTACACATTAATTTATAAGTAAAACAAAAATAAAGTTTCGTGAAAATTAATTACAGTACATATTTAGGGAATTTTATTTTGCCGTTTTGTGCACTTCTGAACAGAGCCGAGTGCTCTGCCTGTGGGGCAATATTCATTTACGAAGTTACTAGGTTTTTATGGGATCAGTGTATGTCCATGTCCAGTGAAATGCTTGCATCTAAAAAGTGAATCAGGCTAATTTCTTGCGAGCATTCAACCTCAACTCGGTTAATCCGTGGTGATCGGGAAATCCTGGTGACGTGATTGAGAGTACTATGGTATAGGTCATTCGGGATACGGGAAATCCTGGTGACGTGATTGAGAGTACTATGGTATAGGTCATTCGGGATAAAGTGAGCACTAAAATTTTAACCTTTGAAAAATATCAGTAGCCATTAGTACATATAATTCAACATTAGCTATAGTTACCTTACTGCTCATGTGGTTTCAGAGAAATTACTCAATATAGTTCTGTGTGTTTTGCCATTTAAATACAACAGTTCAGAAACGAAATAGACCGAAATCGACGTAATTGTATTTTATATAATTAATTAACTTTTTTTTTAACTATATTGATTCATACTGACTGCAAAATTTATCTTACATGCTCAAATGTTAAGTGACATGTCGAGAAAGTTTAGATATGACCCCTCGTTAGCCATTACGCGTGGAAAGATACAAATTCGCTGAAAATAAAACTTTAGCAGGGGTTTATTGAGTGCGCACTTTATCCCGAACCGCCTATGACTATGGGAGGTTAGTTATCGTAACCATTTTTTGTTTTATGCAGTTTTTTTTACACGTGGCAAATTTTAATTTTAAAGCTCTAGAAATGTTTTAAATTATTGTTATAAAAATGTTACGGCCTATAAAATATGTTACTACTACTGAATAATGACTGTAAATACATAATAAATAAGGTAAATAAATATCCTGGCGAGAAGTGTTTTCGATGTTCCTTAGGTACGTGACCCTTTTGTAACTCAGGGAATGACTGTATTGCCAATAGTGTTGTCGTGCTAGCTATCTTTCCATTTACCACATTTTTAGATTCATAATTTAGGTCTAGACTCCGCAGAAATGTCTGTCCTCTCTGGCACCACAATATTTACTCAATCTGGTGAGGAGAATACAGACTACATTATGCTATATACTGTATCTGAATGGTTCCCCTTTGGCCAGTCAACAGCTTGGCCTTTTCTTGTTGGCTAATAAGTTCTATAAGTCATACTTACAGGTCTCCACCATTTACTTACAGATGCACACTGATAGTGCTGTAGCCAATGAGTGGCCAGGTTCCAAAAAAAACTTTGTAATACAGTTGATTTTGAAAAACAACACAAACTTTAAGGCATCTCAAAATTGGCTAACTAGCCACTAAAAAATTTATTTAAAATGCCTCTGAATATTAAATTTAAATTATTTGTTGCTGTAAAGTACAGATTTCATTCGCAACAACTACAAATACTGATTACAGGATGTCCAGAAACTGCTGCATAATAAGCACACTATATGAATCCTGGGCTAAATTGGAGACAAAAATGTTAGTGACAAAATGTTGTATGATGATATTTTTGTGCACAGTATGGCAATATAGCGATGGAGTTAGTCCCTTCTTGCTCTACATAGATATATCACAACAATTTTTCTGGCCATTATTTTATGGGTCCCAGTTCAAATCCTGAGCGGTACAGACATGAATGTTCATGTACTCAGTGTAATATATGTAAAATAATACCTGTACCTGTAGCACAAAAGGAGACTTAACACTTCATGTTGTGTTGCCACATTGTGTGCACAAAATATCATCCTACATCTTGCCACTAACAATTTCGTCTCTAATTGAGCCTAGGATTCATGTGGCGTGCTTATTATGATGCAGTTTCTGGATATCGTGTATATTTTTGACCTTACTGTATGAAATCATCCATAGCTCCATTCAATTACATAATTGACAGTTGCCTACATAAGAAATATTCTGTGCCAATTTTTCAAAACTACAAGTACAACCACATGTGACAATGGCCATAGTTGTTTTCCCCTCATATATTCAGTTAAGGCACATGTTGGAACATTTTAAAAGCAAGTAATGTAATTGCATTGTTAATGGTGACTTTTCTATTAGACCTTTGGGATGTTTTAATCAACAATAATTGTACTACCAAATGAATGTAAAACATTGTTATTACAATTATATTACTTAGCAAGGTACAAACACATGGTTTAGTTCTCTAACTGGTCAACCCAACTAACAATTAAACTTATAATTTCAGTTGTAAAAAATTTGTTTTTATCATAGAACTTCTGTATGTTATCTCTAATTATACAAGTGACTTGACTATGATACAAAAAATTTAATTTGTACATATCACTAGATTATAAAGAACATTTTTACTGTATGTAGAAATTGCTAACTATTGAAAACATTCTGTATTTCTTTAGCAAACTACCTTTTTTGAAAATTTTTGGTAATTATTATTAAGTATGTAAACATTTTTAATGTGCTAATTGTTTATGGAATTCAATTAGTGGTGCTATTGCTTTCATGAAACAGAAATTTTCAAAAATTTAGTCTTAATTCACAGTAAATATTAAGTTACAAACTTTAGATAACAGCTGTCGTATTGGTTAATCACCAACCATCTCTATTGATATCCTCAGTTACGTTTTAGCCTCAGTAGATGGTATTTTATGTGGGGTGTGTAATGAGATCGACTGTAATTGAGAGGTTTCTCTGTAGTGCTCCTGTATTCTTCTCTGCCTTCATTCCTGCTGTTGCTCCACTCCAGTACCTTCTTACCTTATCTACTGTATTTCACTGGTGCTCTAAGTTCAAAATAAATTGAAAATGGAAATAGTGTATAGGCGCAGGGGGCCGCGTGTTGCTACAAGAATTTTCCTTGAACGGTTTCAATTATATTCTGATTATGGGGGATGGAATGGCAGCTAATTACCGACCCCTAATCTGGTGGGAACAAAAATGAAATGAGAGATAACAGATGGAGAAGGGACAGAACGCAGGGGGGAGGTGGAGGTAACTCAAGAAATCCCAATGATCAACTGCAACGTCCGCCACATTTCCCACCTCGTTGGGAATCGAACCTGGATCACATTGGTGGAAGGTGAGTTGTCTGACCACTTGGCTGTCATGGCTCCACTGTTTGTTAAAGCAACAGGTATTTCCCTTGATAAAATTACATGCTTCAAGTTGTGCCAGCTTACTTTTAATCTTCTGTCAAGGTGAAACCAATATGGGCATTAGACTGTTATACTCAATGATACACAAAGCATTTTATTTCCCGCTCTGTTTCTAGGCATGTTCTTTGCATATTTGTGCATTACCAGAAGTACAAAAAATTAACAAGTTTAAAGCTGGTCCTCTTACTAACGGCTGCAAAGGTGCCTTTAAGAAGTCTGTGTTGCATACATACTTTCATTAATATAAGAACATTGTGTAAACAGTGAAAGTTTCTTAGTGAGGAAAGACATACTTAATAGTAATTACATTATCTGTTCTGAAAGATAAACATTTAATCCAATTAGCCATACATTTGAAGAACTTAGATTATTATCACGGTTTAAAGTTCAGTTGTGATAAATGTTATTTTATTGTACTTTAGCATCAAATTGACATTTGTCCTTTTTATTTTTGTATGCTTAGACTGTTTATTTATCTAAATTATTGTGTTTAAACAGTTAAGTATTTTAGACGTCTTGAGCTCTGGTGTAAAGGCCAAAGGACAGCAGACTGTGGTTTTCGGTTGTCTGACATTCTTTCTGTTGCGTTATGCTGCCACTTGAATACATAAACAGTCACTAGATATGGAGGGCATTTGCTCTGCTGGTTTTTTGAGTTAAATTACATTAGAACTTGTGCAGTTCACTGGTTGTTGCCATCGTCTATTAGCAGGCCAGCATCAGCAAATAAATGCCTGGAACTAGTTTAGTATGTGTGCCTTTTTGATGAAGGCAATCACATTAGAATGAATGATGAAAAATTGTATTTCATGTTATATATCAACAGTCTTGCTGTCGCGTGAATTGAAATAAAAGAAATGGTTTCATAAATTTCCAGAACATTCAGATTATCAGTTTGCTTTAAAACACAACAAAAATTAACCTAATGAAATCTGACCTGATAAGATCTCTAATTAGGTATTGGAATTAGTTTGAAAACAGAGCATATTAACCAATATTCGTACATAAATATCACCGATTGATAAATCAAAAGAAAATAAAAATCATGTACAATATAGAAAATCTTTCCTCGGCAGACAAATCCACAAGCAGTATAATGTCACTTGTTTATAAAATAAATATTCATTGATTTAAAAGGATAAAATTTTTATACTGTTGATGACTGTTGAAATACTTTTCCGCTGAAGATAAACATCTGCCCTCCTCTTTTGGAATATAACTAAAAAATAGCACACACTTATTATTTAGGGGAAGAAAAAAAAACCTAAACGATCTCAATCTATTATTGGATTTAAATAATCATTCAGAAGACAATAAAACAAAAAGAAGACTGAGTTGCAGTTACACTAAACTAAAGTGAGGTAGAGAAAGTATAGCATATCATCGCGCTCTTCTTTCTTCTATCTTACTTTTCCATCGTCTTTCTTCTGCCTTCCATTCTTCTTTTTTCTCTCTGAACATATGACTTGAGGTAACAGGTAGCTAAGATGATGCTTTGACATTTCTTCCAGTGAGTTTTAGTATTTCCAATAAATAACCTTGACCTTTTTCATCATGTATGATACAGCTTCTGTTGGCATCTTGCTATTAATATTCTCCTCCGCTTGATTTAAATTTGATGTCTAAATAACCTGGTATTATTTTGACAGTCAATTTATACATTTTTAAATGAGGGCATGTCAGATTCCATCAATGAAATACAGTGAAAATTATACAAAATACAATACAAAACTACAAAATAACACTTGAAACAAATACAATAGAACCCTTACAATACATATGCCGTGGACATCCTTTGTTTTCATCCCTTGTACAGTCTGCATACATTTGTTTACATAGTTATGCATCCAGGTTACCTAATATTTGACTAAATGTGCATTTTCTTCATAGCTGATGTTTGGAGACAATACAGACAGTTACCATTCATGTAATTTAGTTCATAGTAATTACTAGTATTAAACTCGGATACTTTTGATAACTTCTGGTATCTTATCGAGTCTCAAAGTTTTATTCAATCTGTATGTGATTATAATTCATAAACTAATTTTTTTTAGTTTTCCTCTACTGACTATTCTTCAGCTGCTGACATTTTGGCTTCTATCTTAGGTAAAACTAATATTGTAACCAACATGTGTTACTTCACACAGTAGACATTGTGTTAGGTTTGTAGCCATGATGAAACTCCAGATTACCCTGTAACGCGTCACTGCGTCTGGATGAATCTACTCACATCGCAGTCAACCACGTCTCCTGGTCACGGCACCAGAAATGTAACGCGTCAAGCGCGGAACAGTTTGATACTTGCTAGTGACCATTTGTGATCATATAGTGGTCCATAAGAATATAATTGCAGTAGGCTATACAAAGAATTTAAAACTTTTTTACGTGACTGTTTTTATTAACTTTAAAAATGCAACTTTACATACCGAAAGTTTTGAATTTCAATCATGATAGTCTTAATTCATCGTCGAAGCCCGACGCTCCTGGGAGAGAACAAATCAACCCAAAAAAAAACTTAAAAGGATTTTAAACAATGTTCCAAAAGACCAAAACACGCCACGACATTTTACTTAAACCATCCTTACGAACACACGAGCCTTCCACTCCGCGACCAAAAGCACTGAAAGATTTACATTTAACTATTAAGTACTCATAGCTGCTCCACCACCTCAC
The DNA here is from genome assembly GCA_003012365.1 of Medauroidea extradentata. Lineage (NCBI taxonomy): Eukaryota > Metazoa > Arthropoda > Insecta > Phasmatodea > Phasmatidae > Medauroidea > Medauroidea extradentata. Next base: position 3,716 of record PNEQ01017128.1, on the reverse strand, counting down.
TTCCGTACAGTCCACGCACTATTCAACACACCCATCTTCGTCCGCAACTAGACAAGTAAACATGGCCGACCCCACGACGCTTGCTGTCTCCCTGCAGCGCCTCTTGCGGCCACCCAGCTGACCAAGGTAAAAACATAAAGGATAATTAAAACTAAATTAAATATAGTTAACAAATTACAAACTTTATACTTTTAAACAACCTGTAAAGTGAAAATATTTATTTAAAAATCATAATTACATTTTAATTTACAGCATAATTTTTTTATAAATTTAAACTGCATGTCCTTCCATTGGCTCAAGCCGGCCCGTGCCAACATATCACCATCTCTCTCGCACACTCAACGAGCGGTGGCACACGTAAAATCTAAATGTAGCGATTCCAGGAACTGGGTAGGCATACCTGTGCCATCAAACAGAACTAGCCAAAAATACACCCAGCCTGGAGTTATAGTACAATAATAATTAAGCTGTAAATGATAATCTTAAATGAAATTAAAACACAAAGTAGTCTCAACTTAAACAAAACAAATTAAATATAAAATTGAACAATTTCAATATTGATGCAGATAAAATGTCAAACAATACCTGACCAAACTCCTGTCAACAATACCTGAAAATAATTAAATAGATAATAGCAAATTCAATAATTCAAACAATATAAGGAAATAATCAAAATAAAAATAAGACAGGAAATAATTAAGGTCTAAGTGGTGGGTGGACCGCCTCACAACCCTTTACAAAGCTTGTTCCGATGGGTACGTTGTTAAGAAAGGTGTGTTTCCTTGGATCTATTCTCTTTATCTTTATTTGCATTGAAAGGATTTTTACCTATTTCTCCCTTCTTTCCTCCTTTACCATTATTATCTCCACTTTTGTTCTGATATTTAGACTTTGAATGTTTTTAGTATCTGGGCTAGTATTGCTGATCATGATGTTTCCGGTACCTCTTAATTGTTTACAACGGTTTCTCTTTTTTTTTTTCTTGAATCTTCTGGCATTAAATTGTCATCAATCACGAGGTTGTCAAATTATACGTCTGCTGTATCTACATGAACACCTTAGACAAAATCCACATCATGATGGTCAGGTGCATTGTGCTTGCACCCTTCGTAGTATAAATTAGAAACACTATTGTGTTTAGATGTCATTTTCCCTATTTTGTGTGTGTTTCTGACGTCCAAGGTGGTCAATATGTATGATATGTTTGCGAAAATCTGCTAGACCTGATATCTCAGTGGTAATGTGAGATAGTAAAAGTTCAGAAAATTCTGCATCGTTCATTGGTGAAGTAAGATACCCAGACTGCTTGTATATGAAACTAAAATGCTCCTACAACAATCTGTTTTTTTTTTTTTTTTTTTAGGATCAGATTTTTTTCCACACATTTGTGCTCACAAATTTCCCTGAATTTTAAAGTTCCAATACTGTGACACAAATAATGTTTAGAATTGTTCCATGTTGTGTACATTTGCTTTGTTCTCTTCTCACCAGAAATATGCATTACGCTTAAAATTATAACTAGGACATCATAATACATTTGCATCACTAAGATTAAATAAATATGCATAGTCAAGTAATTTGTTCATGTATACTGTAAAATTTTCCAATTCTTTATCATAAAATACTGTAATGATAGATTTTCTGACCATTGTTTAACTGTGGAAATAGCATTGTTGCTTGGCTGTTACATGTTATAATAGGAGCCTTTTCAGACTTAGCCACGTCAACATGTACATATTTACTAATGTTAAGCTCTACTTCAGGTGTTGAGCTTACATATACTGAGCTGTTAAACGTGATACAGTGTGAGATGTGTTTGTTACTCTGATCATGTATATTTGAAATTACTAATTAATAGAGGTACGTAAATTTCGCAGAAACATTCCAGGACAGGTTGGACGCCAATGGGCAACATTCACATTTTTTTCTGACGATGGTTTCACAGTCAGTTCGGTACAAACATCATATGTACAAAGTATCGCAGCTCTAAGTTGAAAAATGTGAAAGTTATGGCCAAATGAAAATATTGCAGTTTGAATGCGCACCAAAACACGGCTGGCCACATGAGCCGCTCTTGACGTCACACCTTAGTACGCGCTCGCTCGCTGCCTGTGTTTACATGGGTCGTGGCGGTAGTTTACTCCCAGTGGTTAGGGTTTAACATCATGGGAACGGAAAATAATAAAGTACATCATCATAAAAACGTTAAATGGGGCATAATACCTCAGTGCACAAGCACTTCGACTGCATCACCGGACAAAATATTCATCACCGTCCCGCAAGAAACATGTAAACTAATAGTTCAACACCATTCGCCGATGGTATGAAGATGTTTCACCGAAATCAGTTGTTTTTATCTGTTAAGATCATTTTGAAGTAAGTAAAGTATGTAACTTATTTTACTTCTGCAATAATTATTTTCACAAAAAAAAATTTAAATGGAATGAAGATGTTTCACCGAAATCAGTTGTTTTTATCTGTTAAGATCATTTTGAAGTAAGACAGGGTAGAGTCGGTCTTATAATATTAAACAAGATAATGAGAAATATTTTATCAGTACTACAGACATACAGCTATTGAAGTATAAGTAAAACTATTTCAAATACAACCCTAATTACAACATTTATACAAACAATTAAAATAGGTCGCTACATTATAAAATATTTTAATAAAACATGGTCACAACACTCCAACATTGGGACAGACAGTGAAAGTTATAGTAGCTTACATGCTCATGATATAAAATGTAGTTTATTGAGCAAAATTTTCATTTAAATTAATTAGTGTTTTATGCAAGCAAGATATTCTATAAAAAAGCCAGTTGCAACAGGAGCACCTTTTTTGTTACACAGGTAACATTACTAATCAAACCACCTTCATATATAGAGAAAACCTGATGGTAAAATCAGTTGTATTTAATTAGACGGTAGCCACCTCTGCTATTTTCCAAAGGTAGAAGTAGGTCATTCGGGATAAAGTGAGCACTAAAAACTTAACCTTTGAAAAATATCACTAGCCGCGACTGCGTATAATTTAACATTAACTATTGTCTTACTGCTTGTATGGTTGGCAGCGAAATTACTCAATATAGTTCCATTTATTTTCCTATTTAAATACAACAATATAGAAACAAACATAACCGAAATTGACATAATTGTATTTTACATTTATTAATATTTTTTAAAAATAAACTGTATCGATTCATACAGACTACACAATGTATTGTACATGCGCAAACATCAAGTGAGGCATCCAGAGAGGTTAGACGTGCCCGTTGTTAGCCGTTACGCGTGGAAATATACGAGTTGGCTGTGATGTAAGTTAATAATAAGACACCTTGAACCTTTAATATATTGTATTTACTTTATCATCTACCTACATAACTACACGTTTACATCATCTCACTCAATAGATACCTACTATGTCCCTGTTGCCAAACTGCCGGCCTTCCACTACCAACCTAATACACTCACTGATACATCATCTTTCCCTTCCATTGTTGAAGCATTGAAAGTGACATGACAAGTATGTCTGTACAAAGTAATTTACAAAATATTTACATTGGAATTGTTGTAAGTAGATATACATAATGACACTCATGTAACATACATTGACATTACACTGATAGTACAAATGCAGTGAGTTGTTTAAGGCAATTTGTTAATTGTACAAGATCATGTTGGGTAACACTTGTTAATACAACTTAAATTTTTTTT